>JAWQFJ010022138.1:0-2500 GCA_034096865.1 Theodoxus fluviatilis
CAAGACTGACGACCAACCGCCTTAGGGGCTTCACTCCGGATTTGTGTAGGGTTTACTCCTTAGCCTTTCCTCCTCCCGAAGGTATCCACAAGGCAGCGGAGCCCTAGTTTTATTCGCCTCTTACGAATCGCGCAGGGAGACGCGGTGGGTCAATTCTTACCCCGAGCCCGCAGGGGTGGGTTTTACATCAGAGTTTCCCTCTCCTAGACGAACTGCCTGACGAGGCTAACGAGCTCCATCTGCCCGGGATTATTATTATTATTATTATTAATACTATTATTATTATTGTTGTCATTGTCATTGTCATCATCATTCTTATCATCATTCTCATTATTATTCTTAACTTCATTCTTATTATTATTCTTAACATCATTATTCTTATTACCATTTTTAAAAGTATTATTATTATTATTATTATTATTATTATTATTATTATTATTATTATTATTATTATTATTATTATTATTATTATTATTATTATTATTATTATTATTATTATTATTATTATTATTATTATTATTATTATTATTATTATTATTAAATAATAACAATTAATAATAATAACAATTATTATTAGTATTGTGTTTATTATTATTATTATTATTATTATTATTATTATTATTATTATTATTATTATTATTATTATTTTTATTAATAATATTTTTACTTGTGTTTAGTATTAGTGTTAATTAGTATTAGTGTTAATTAGTATTCGTGTTAATTAGTATTAGTGTTAATTAGTATTAGTGTTAATTAGTATTAGTGTTAATTATTATTAATAGTGTTAATTATTATTATTGTTCATAATTACTATATTATTACTTATTGTTATCATTATGAATTATGATTATTATCTATCATTATTATCATAATTGTCGTCGTCGTAGTCTCTGTTGTTGCTGTTGTTGTTACTATTATTGTTTTGTTGTTGCTATTGTTTTGGTTGTTGTTGTTGTTATTTTCGTCATAATTGTTATCATTTTCATACATTGGCTTTTGTTTTCCTCTCGTTTGAACTGTGAAGTCTCATTTCGTAGTTTGACGGAAGTGTTACGTCATAAAGCCAGGGAGTCCGCCATTTGTAATTTGAGCGGTTGTCAATTATTGGTACCAGGACACTTTTTCAACGAGATTCCTGAACGCACGGTTCAGTAAGGAATCTATGTAAAGTATAAAAGCATTTGGTCGAAAGAAGGCAAGCAGACGAGAGGAAAGACAAACAAAATTCTGTTGCAGCCTCTTCCACCAGCCCTCGAATATATCGAGAAAGGTACGTGCACCTTCGAAGTTCGATCATTCATCACACAGTTTACAATGTGATTGTGAATGAATGTAACAGCCAACTGCCTCTTAAGATGTTTATATTCGCATACTGTAGCATTAGCCGTAGTTTTTTCTTGCTCATTGTTCATGCCTACCTCCTATAGGAATCGCTCGAGGAAAACTCATTTACACTACGTCGCCATAGCAACTTTGAAGTAAATAATTCTATACCGTCTGTGACAAGCAAAGCTATTCTACGATATGATTTGTCATGTTTTGATGGTAGAGTCTTATAAATACATGTTGTGTATTTTCCATTAGGATTGGGCGACAAAATCAATTAGTTTCATGCTTTTTACCGTAAGTGTTTATTCGGTTGATACTTCTGTTCTACTCAAGGTCAACTACGCTGCAGATATTCACATTGTGAGTGTAACTTTGGAATTTGAGTGACTTCGGCGCTGCTGAGCGATGCATGCTCCGAAAGTGAAGCAAAAGAATTGTCACGACTTCCTAGCCTCCATGTATGAGAGTGCTGTGTAGTATCATGCATTGTTTTTTCACACACTCCATTGTTTTATGTTACATGCACACGTTCCGTAGACAAAACGAGTTAACATGAAACCGAGTAATATCATCACGTCTCAAAATATTGTTACGGAATTTCATCTAGAAATTGTTATTCTGGTAGCTTGCCACTGGCTGAAACTTCAATGTTAGGAAAACAATTTCTGAGAATGATGTCTTTGCATGCTTGCTGCTTTCGCTGATACACCCAAAAATGTTTAACATCATAAAAATTTGCTTGTTTACTGACTGACCTCAACGTTAGAGACCACTATATGTTCAAAATTCTGGGAAAACCGACCAATCAGATGGCGATAGAATATTTGGAAGGTCTTAATTTAGTGAAACATACAGCTAGAGCTGCGCAATGTATCCATCAACTAGAAAATGTGGCTGCTGGGCTTTCTGGGGCTACTCCAGCAGCTTAGCCAAATCGAGGCAGCCCCATGGCATAGGGACAGTGTCAGATCCTGTCATTCTGATCTAAATATGCTCAGATGCGCGTACACCGGCTATTCTCTTCTGTGCGTAGCAGGTAACTGCGGCTGTGCAACTGATTTGATATTTTCTCACTCCCCTCCCTCTCCCCTTTTTTTTAGAATCGAAATGGCGATGAAAAGCAAAGACCAACGCAGGATCTTCGAACTGTTGGGCGAGCTGGAAAACAAGG
>JAWQFJ010022138.1:7500-42500 GCA_034096865.1 Theodoxus fluviatilis
AATGAGGCATTTCGAACCTGTTATTGTATAGGTTTATTGCATGTTTCGATTGTATATACTTTTTAACAGAGTTCGTCCTGCGCAGGATGTCCGGTTAAGTGTTAGGAGCAGGGGCACGTGGCTTAGCATCCTAGCTGGCAAGGAATTTTTCGTGAACGAGGCGAGAAGAGGCAAAGGCCAGTCATCAATTGTCAAGACTGATTTCCGAGAGAACAGCTGCGTCCTTGCGAGATTATTGACATTCTTTCATGTGTTCTGCCACAACATTTGTTCGACACTCTCTCGACATTGCATATGAACATATTTTCTTTAAAAAATACAAATAAACATTCCAACAGCGAATACCTACCTGCATGCACACTATTTCATTCATCGACAGTGACACACACATTGAAAGTAGTGCCGTCAGTGTATATCAAACATATGCACATAGTCTCCGCCATTTTGAATTTTATCGCTAGCAACGGCCAGGAACTTTTGAAGTCTCCTCGCCAAAATAGGCGTCACCTTGCGAGGGAGGAGCTTAAGCAACACACTCACCTCGCGTTTTCCTAGCATGCCTTGTCAATCCTAGCATAGGCAACGCGCCCTAATTCTCTATACCGCAGTCGCCACTGGATCAGCTAGCACACGTGGTCGTTGAGCTTTCGGGGCCTGCTCCAGTAGCTCCAGGTCCCAAGTATCAGTAAGGACCATTATAGGGCTTTGTTGCAGATCGGAACTTATCCTTCATGTTGGACATGCCTGCTCGACGTCGCCCTGACTGGGCTGCAGTGTACATGTAGTCTAGTTGTCATACTGGAAATGTATTGAGAGGCTGCAGAATGCTGATGAAGTGTCCTTCTTGAGAATATAAAAGACATACATGCTGCCTCAGTATAACTAACAGTACGTTCTTGATGCAACCTGAATGACAGTCTTTGGTGACAAATAAGTGCTGCTGAGGACCTGCTGTAAAGGTAAAAGGCTGATTTTCAATGGCGACTTATAACCTATCTCTTGGTGTTAGACCGCCTTTCATGCGATGACTCCATCACAGACCCACGTCTACCAACATGGCGACAGATAGAATTGCAGTCAGATACCAGCGCCATCTCCACTCCCTCGGTCAGCTGGCTCAAGGTTCATAGCACTGCAGCCTGCCATAACTACTCCCATAGATGCCCGGTTTATAGCGTTGCAGCCTGAAACCACCGTCCCCATAGATGCCCAGTTTATAGCATTGCAGCCTGCAACCACCGTCCCCATAGATGCCCGATTTATAGCATTGCAGCCTGTCATAACTACTCCAATACATGCCTGGTTTATAGCATTGCAGCGTGCAACCACTGTCCCCATAGATGCCCAGTTTATAGCATTGCAGCCTGCCATAACTACTCCAATAGATGCCCGGTTTATGTCATTGCAGCCTGCAACCACTGTCCCCATAGATGCCCGGTTTATAGCATTGCAGCCTGCCATAACTACTCCAATAGATGCCCGGTTTATAGCATTGCAGCCTGCAACCACCGTCCCCATAGATGCCCGGTTTATAGCATTGCAGCCTGCAACCACCGTCTCCATAGATGCCCGGTTTATAACACTGCAGCGTGCCATAACTACTCCCATTGATGCCCGGTTTATAGCGCTGCAGCGTGCCATAACTACTCCCATAGATGCCCGGTTTATAGCATTGCAGCCTGCAACCACCGTCCCCATAGATGCCCGGTTTATAGCATTGCAGCCTGCAACCACCGTCTCCATAGATGCCCGGTTTATAGCACTGCAGCGTGCCATAACTACTCCCATAGATGCCCGGTTTATAGCACTGCAGCGTGCCATAACTACTCCCATAGATGCCCGGTTTATAGCACTGCAGCGTGCCATAACTACTCCAATAGATGCCCGGTTTATAGCACTGCAGCGTGCCATAACTACTCCCATAGATGCCCGGTTTATAGCACTGCAGCCTGCAACCACCGTCCCCATAGATGCCCGGTTTATAGCATAGCAGCCTGCAACCACTGTCCCCATAGATGCCCGGTTTATAGCATTGCTGCCTGCCATAACTACTCCAATAGATGCCCGGTTTATATCATTGCAGCCTGCAACCACTGTCCCCATAGATGCCCGGTTTATAGCATTGCAGCCTGCAACCACTCTCCCCATAGATGCCCGGTTTATATCATTGCAGCCTGCCATAACTACTCCAATAGATGCCCGGTTTATATCATTGCAGCCTGCAACCACTGTCCCCATAGATGCCCGGTTTATAGCATTGCAGCGTGCCATATCTACTCCCATAGATGCCCGGTTTATAGCATTGCAGCCTGCCATAACTACTCCAATAGATGCCCGGTTTATATCATTGCAGCCTGCAACCACTGTCCCCATAGATGCCCGGTTTATAGCATTGCTGCCTGCCATAACTACTCCAATAGATGCCCGGTTTATATCATTGCAGCCTGCAACCACTGTCCCCATAGATGCCCGGTTTATAGCACTGCAGCGTGCCATAACTGCTCCCATAGATGCCCGGTTTATAGCATTGCAGCCTGCAACCACTGTCCCCATAGATGCCCGGTTTATAGCACTGCAGCGTGCCACCACTGTCCCCATAGATGCCCGGTTTATAGCACTGCAGCGTGCCATAACTACTCCGATAGATGCCCGGTTTATAGCATTGCAGCGTGCCATAACTACTCCAATAGATGCCCGGTTTATAGCATTGCAGCGTACCATAACTACTCCCATAGATGCCCGGTTTATATCATTGCAGCCTGCAACCACTGTCCCCATAGATGCCCGGTTTATAGCATTGCAGCCTGCAACCACCGTCCCCATAGATGCCCGGTTTATAGCATTGCAGCCTGCAACCACCGTCCCCATAGATGCCCGGTTTATAGCATTGTAGCCTGCCATAACTACTCCCATAGATGCCCGGTTTATAGCATTGCAGCCTGCAACCACCGTCCCCATAGATGCCCGGTTTATAGCATTGCAGCGTGCAACTACCGTCCCCATAGATGCCCGGTTTATAGCATTGCAGCCTGCAACCACCGTCCCCATAGATGCCCGGTTTATAGCACTGCAGCGTGCCATAACTACTCCCATAGATGCCCGATTTATAGCACTGCAGCGTGCCATAACTACTCCCATAGATGCCCGGTTTATAGCATTGCAGCCTGCAACCACCGTCCCCATAGATGCCCGGTTTATAGCATTGCAGTGTGCCATAAATACTCCCATAGATGCCCGGTTTATATCATTGCAGCCTGCAACCACTGTCCCCATAGATTCCCGGTTTATAGCATTGCAGCCTGCCATAGCTACTCCCATAGATGCCCGGTTTATAGCACTGCAGCGTGCCATAACTACTCCCATAGATGCCTGGTTTATAGCACTGCAGCCTGCCATAACTACTCCCATAGATGCCTGGTTTATAGCACTGCACCGTGCCATAACTACTCCCATAGATGCCTGGTTTATAGCACTGCAGCGTGCCATAACTACTCCCATAGATGCCCGGTTTATAGCACTGCAGCGTGCCATAACTACTCCCATAGATGCCCGGTTTATAACACTGCAGCGTGCCCTAACTGCTCCCATAGATGCCCGGTTTATAACACTGCAGCGTGCCATAACTACTCCCATAGATGCCCGGTTTATAGCATTGCAGTGTGCCATAACTACTCCCATAGATGTCCAGTTTATAGCATTGCAGCCTGCCATAACTACTCCAATAGATGCCCGGTTTATAGCATTGCAGCCTGCAACCACCGTCCCCATAGATGCCCGGTTTATAGCATTGCAGCCTGCCATAACTACTCCCATAGATGCCCGGTTTATAGCATTGCTGCCTGCGACCACCGTCCCCATAGATGCCCGGTTTATAGCATTGCAGCCTGCAACCACTGTCCCCATAGATGCCCGGTTTATAGCATTGCTGCCTGCCATAACTACTCCCATAGATGCCCGGTTTATAGCATTGCAGCCTGCCATAACTACTCCCATAGATGCCCGGTTTATAGCGTTGCAGCCTGCCACCACTGTCCCCATAGATGCCCGGTATATAGCATTGCAGCCTGCAACCACCGTCCCCATAGATGCTCAGTTTATAGCATTGCAGCCTGCCATAACTACTCCCATAGATGCCCGGTTTATAGCATTGCAGCCTGAAACCACCGTCCCCATAGATGCCCGGTTTATAGCATTGCAGCCTGCCATAACTACTCCAATAGATGCCCGGTTTATAGCATTGCAGCCTGCAACCACTGTCCCCATAGATGCCCGGTTTATAGCATTGCAGCCTGCCATAACTACTCCCATAGATGCCCGGTTTATAGCATTGCAGCCTGCAACCACTGTCCCCATAGATGCCCGGTTTATAGCACTGCAGCCTGCCATAACTACTCCCATAGATGCCCTGTTTGTAGCATTGCAGCCTGCAACCACCGTCCCCATAGATGCCCGGTTTATAGCACTGCAGCGTGCCACCACTGTCCCCATAGATGCCCGGTTTCACTTCAGGTTGGGGAGAGCCATGCATCTTACCCAAGGATGCAATTTTGGATGCCGTTATGGATGCAATTATGGGCGCAATTATGGATGCAATTATGGACGCAGTTATGGATGCAATTATGGATGCAATTATGAAGGCAGTTATGGGATCTGCACAGCTTTGAAAGCAGCTACTGTTAGCCCTGAACGACAGCGTGCGAGCACTCTGGCCGCTAGACAAGGTGCTACTGGAAAAGGCTTGTGAGTGTTAGCAGGCGTCCGTCAGTCTCAGATGACCAAGGATCCGTGCCGCTGGGTGCCAGTCCCGTCCCGCCACCAGCCTCTGCTGTGGCTCAGGAGTCCCATGCGGGAGTGGCAGTCCTAACCGCAGCGTTCGCATCTGAAGGTCGAAGCTGGCCTGTCCGCCTGAAGCTGGACCTTCCTCCGGAGGCACTTGTCATGTATCTGCTGCATGAGATTTCGCTCAAACTGTAGAGGTCTCTCTGCACTCCCTGTCTCCAGGCACTTCTGTCCCAAGCAGCCACCTCCCAGGTGTCCACGCCATCCCCAGCGCAGTGCAGGCTGTACAGCATGAAGATCACAGCTTACTAGCTAATGAGGGAGGCATCATGGGCCGTATGCAAGAAAAAAGAATAG
Source organism: Theodoxus fluviatilis (assembly GCA_034096865.1). Classification (NCBI taxonomy): domain Eukaryota; kingdom Metazoa; phylum Mollusca; class Gastropoda; order Cycloneritida; family Neritidae; genus Theodoxus; species Theodoxus fluviatilis. The sequence goes on from JAWQFJ010022138.1 coordinate 12,637, forward strand.
AGTAATTTATTCCTGAATAGAGGTATTCAAGAATAAAGTGCCAGTGATTCGAATGCAGGAAAACTGAATAGCTCTATTCTGGTTGGTTATTCGTAGAAACAAGGCCAGAATAGAGCTATTCAGTTTTCCTGCATACAAATCACTGACACTTTATTCTTGAATACCTCTATTCAGGAATAAATTACTCTATTCTTTTTTCTTGCATGGTGTGCTGGATACCATATCTGTTGTCAAAGCCATCACGGCATTATACATTCACCGGAGCAGGTTTTGCCCTTCAAATTTCCGGGAGTAGATATCTTGGGAAGTTTTTGTTTGTTTTTGTTGTTGTTTTTTTTCAGGCATGGCACATGATGAAATGTCGATCGTGCATTTGGCTAATGTGTTTGCTTCCTTGGTTGGGTGTGTTTGCATGTTTGCTGACTTAAAATACAGCGCGATATAATACAATGAAATAATTCTTTATTCACACATACTAGGAAATTGAAATGCTGATCATGAAATAACTGTAAAAATATTCGCACTATATGGAGTGTTTTGGGGGTGTTTTTTACATTTTATACACAAGCTATCACTATCCCAAACTCAAACTTTTGCATGATTTATAAAAGCTGGAGCTGCTGGTATGAAGGAGGTGTGAATTCGTGTTATTCTCATTTTCGGAAGTAAAAACCTTCTGCTCCGTCTGCTCAGCGTAGTGTCGAACTCCCACAGGTTTTGTTAAGTACTTCATTTCTGTATTTCACCTTAAACTTGTCTACTAGCATTTCCATACAGCAGCTGGCTCTACGAATGATCCATCTGTTGTCCTGTTTGGAGGCGTTCCCATCTCTATAGACAATGGCAAATGAACTTAGCCTGTGCTCTAGACCACACCACTATAGAGCATTTGCAAGATGTGACCATGAAATAGAAAACAAGGCTAAGGTACGAAAAATGATAATGAGACATTTCAACCACAATATCATTCATGCATATTCTAGAAAAAGCAATATATTCAGAGAGGAATATTTTATTTTTTCACTGTGAAGTAATATCAGGAAAATGTATTCGCGACATAGTGCGCTTATGACTTTTCTCATCGTTTTCTCAAAAACTGTTTTGCGTACTTTAATCCTGTTCCCCATGCACCGTTATATTTACCAATATTCCTTGGGTTGACTTGTATGTTGGCCTGTCAGTTTGTTTGGTGGCTTATTTCTCTCTCGTCTGTCACTGTCTGTTTTGGTTATAATGAAGTTTAACTTCTTTCCCCAGGTGACAATCAGCGACCTTGAAACTACTGACAGAAGTTTGCAGAAAAGACTCTTCTGCAATTGAAAAATCGCTGGAAAAGACTTTGTTGTCATGTGTTACTTAAAAGTTTGTTTTTAATGTACTCTCAGTTTGAAACTATATGAATTTGCATGTAACTTCTTAAAAGTCAACTTTACGAAATATTCCGTTTGTCAAAGAGCACATACAAATGAAATGAAGGGGTCGACTTTTCAATGAGTTAAATATTACTGCAAGGTGACATCAGTTGCCCACACTGCTTACGCACGGCTAGGTTAACTATCCGTTGAGGCATTTTGCATCGCTCAGATGATAGATGACTCTAGTCAATGTTCAATGATTTTTCTGTCGATCATTTAAGTAGAGTGCCACGCACCACCAAAGCCTTTCGAGATATAACACCAGATGAAATGTCAAAGTTTGAGAAAGTTTGCCATCTTGAGAGGAAAACGTATTCTCGACAAAATCCGAGTGTGCATGTAAAAAAAAGTAAGGCATGAAAATCCATCCACAATTTAATTTAACTCTAACGGACTCTCCGGCGTTTCAAGTCCGTGTCAGGTACTTTGATAAATTTGAGATCATTTACTGTGAAACATGAAAGCATGACCGTGAACTGGAAACTCTCTTTTTGCATGCTGAAATAGCGTATGTATCCTGGACGAAGTCTCTTGAAAAGTTAGACTTGCATATCATGACACCATAGCAGACAAATAGTTTTCCATTGCATACATCTACTTTTAGAGCATAAATAGAACCGGTCATCTTTTTGTGTGTTTCAAAATATGTTGCTCAGATTGTACCCTCTTGATTTTATTTCAATAAACACAGTATCAATTAAAGTTTCTTTTTTCTCAATACCGGTAATCAATTGCACCCACATATGTTCTTCATGTGGTTTGTTTCTCATTTGCAGATCTCGTTTATAAGATCTTAATGATGAAAATCTGTGCCATACAGCTCCCATTGACAGAACATATTCTGTTCATTGGAGGTGCAGGTGTCCCTGGTTTGATGAAGGGTCAGACATTTTGGGCGCAGCCCTTCCTCATGTTGACCAGTTGCAACTCCTACTGATTGGACACAACCACAGTCTGTCTTCACTGCCACATACTCTGGATAACTCAGCTGGGACTTCCGTCTCGTTCTATCAGGGTTCCCGCAGTCATTGAAAACCTGGAAATGTTGTGAAATTTTGCGAACTATTATTTAATGGCCTTTAAAAGTTGTGAAGTGTTGGCTGAAACTGAATTAGGATGGAAATGTTTTTTTAATTTCTGCATCGTCTGAAGTTTTTTTTGTTCGATCGTGCCTATTTGCGTGCGAGCGTTCACTTTCTGTCAAATGGCGTGCAAAGTTTTAATTACTTCTTGCAATACATTATGACAAAGAAAGCCGTAGTTTTCACATTTTTAAAGTCTTTGATAGTTTTCATTCTTGTCTTTGAATCAAATCAGAATATCCAGATTTCAATTTCAGCACCATGCAGTGCAAAACGATAGTAAAATTTCACAACTTTGTCCGAGAAAATGTTACATTTACCCAAAAGTCATGGAAAAGTTTCGAAATGTGTTTCTTGTTCTGCATGAACCCTGTTCTATGCGCCATGGAAGTCTTTCGACCTTGTAGGAACATACAGCTGTCACAACATAAGGTTGCAGCTGCTCGATGCCCCTCTTATCAGCTGACCGGCGTTCAAAACGACCTAGCGTTCGGCGAGCGCTAGGCGAGCCCCAAATGGGCTCTTTTGAACGACTCGTCATGCCCGAGCGCTAGCCAAGATGGCTTCTGCGATGCCTTCGCATTGTCGCGGATTGCGCTTCTCAACCAAATGAGTGAACCAGCAGTTACAGACCAGTCGTTTCTTGTGGAAGCTGATAAAACATGTTACGCTGCAGCTGTGCATTAAAGCTCGGCACCACTCGAATAGAAAATTATGTCAAAACGACAGTGCTGACTTGGCGGAAGCAAGAATTTCTCGATGCTCACACCAAGGGAGATTACACAACAAACTAAGGGCTAATGTAAGATATAGTTGCCGCCATTGAAATCTTTTAGACGTCTTTAGTAGAAATTTTAGCTCACATCTTGCCCAGTAATTATTTCAGGGCAGTTATTCTTAAAAAAGAAAATAACAATATCAGCCTAATTTCTTGTAACTTCTCGCATAGGCTGAGTAATAATCACGGGTCGAAATGCGTGTCACAACGCATATTTGCGATGGCGACTTTCTTCAGTTCCCCAAAGGAAGCCATTTTGGTCATCAGGCGCATCCTCGCCGCGGCGGGCTATCTAGCGCTCGATATTGCTAGCATGTACAAGTCGTTCAAAAGTCGAGCGCTGTCGAGCGCTCGATAGCGCTAGGCCTCTTGAACGACCTACTGGATTCCCTGGCTGCTGAGCTTTCGGGGCATGCTTCAGTGGCATAGCAAGGCAGGTAGAGATGGATATAGAGATGTAAAGGACAAGAAACTTACAGAGAAGCAAAATGACTTGTAGTCTTCAGATTAAGAGTTTTCAAGTGTTTTGGCCCAGCCTTCCTGACATTCTCGGAGCGGTGGGTCACACCTAGATCATGACCTCAGAGTCTTTTCAGTAAGATAAGTAGAGAGAGGGAGACACATCTTATGTTCCAAACTGGAACTACATTTACTAAAATTCTGAGAGATAACGCACACATTAAACTATATTGTACATAAGATACAATGTTTTAAAAAAGTAGAGGATATTGATATAAATGAGACTATAACCAAATTCCGTTTATAATCAGAGACTTGCTTTATTTCATTATGGATGCAACAGCATGTTAACAACATTTCCAAAGCAAAAATCAACAACAAAATTAGTCACATGCCCTTTTACACGCTTCCCCTCAAAGCAGGGTGACTTTTAGATAAATAACAAAAGTTCTGAAAGTCTCTAATAACGGGTTGGACCTCCGTTAACGGTCAAACAGGCTATGCAGCGCCTCCTTATGCTGTTGATGTGCTGCCTGGTGGTTGCTTGAGGAATTGCAGCCCATTCCTGCTGAAGGACAAGGGCCAGCTGCTGAAGGTTCTGGGGAGCTGGAACGACATCATGGACACGTCTCCCCAGAAAGTCCCACAAGTTTTCAATAGGGGACAGATCGGGGGACATCGATGGCTATGGCAGGGAATTGATCTGCCGTCTTTGCAGGTGATTCCTGACGACATTTGCTCGATGAGCTGGGGCATTGTCGTCCTGCAAGATGAATCCCGGCCCATGGCGGCGTGCAAAGGGCACAACAAGTGGATCAATGATGTTGTCCCGGTAGTAGACACCATTGACATTGCCCTGGCACACATGAAGGGGCGTTCTGCCAGTGTTGGTGATGCCACCCCACACCATAACGCTGCAACGCCCAAAGCGGTGGTGAGCAATCATGTTGTCCTGATGATAACGGTCTCCACGATGCCTCCAAACCCGCACCCGGCCATCGTTGAAGTCCAGCTCGAATCTCGATTCGTCCGAAAACATCACGTCACCCCACTGGCGCCTGGTTCATCGTTGGTGGATGCGGCACCAAGCGTTTCTTGCTTGGCGATGGCGTGGGGTGAGAGGCAACACTATCCGCGGTCTAAAGGCGTTCACCTGAGCGTCGTGCAACCGGTTTCAGATGGTCTGGGCGGAGACTTGAACCCCTGCTACCCGTTGGAGGTGTTGTTTCAACCGGGTAGCACTTTGGGTGTTGTTTCGTTGAGCATGATTGGTGATGATCAAGTCTTGACGACGGGTGGCTCATCTTGGTCGCCCGCTTCTAGGCCTGTCGACAACATCTCCGGTATTAAGGTAACGGTTCCACAGTCTGCTGATGACAGACTGTGAAACACCAAGGTGTCTTGCCACGTTCACCTGCGTACTTCCGGTCTGTAGCATTCCGACTCAGACCCATCTTTGGTCTTCTCTTAGCCGCTGCATGATTTCAACTGAAGTTTTGACCGACTGTGTGGCTAGAACACATTTGCCACGTTCTCCTCCTCTTCATCTTCCTTCTTCTTTTTTCTTCTCCTCTTCCTTCTTTTTCTCCTCCTCCTTCCTCTTTCTCCTCCTCATTCTTCTTCCGCCTCCTCCTCTTTCCTCCTTCTCTTTCTTCCTCTTCCTTCCTCCGCCTTTTCTACTTTTCCCTCCTCCTTTCCCTTTCTTTTTCTTATTCCTTTCTCTTCCTCCCTTCTCCTAACTTTACTTTCCTCCTCCTCCCTCCTCCTCTTCTTTTCCTTCTCCTCCTCCTCCTTCTTCCTTCTGTTTCCTCCTTCTTCCTCATCCTTCTCCTACTCTTTCCTCCTTCTTTCTGCTCCTCTTTTCTCCTCCTTCTCTTCCTCCTACTCTTTTTCCTTCCTCCTCCTTCTTTTTTATCCTCCTCCTTCCTCCTCATCATCCTCCTCTCTCCTCCTCTTTCCTCCTCATCCTCCTTCTATCTTCTCCTCTTTCCTCCCCCTTCCTCCTCCTCCCTCCCTCCTTCCACCTCCTTCTTCTCCCTCCTTCCTCTTCCTCCTCCTTATTTCTTCTTCTTCCTTCGTCTTCTTCTATCTTTGTATTCTTCGTGGGAGCCTCTCGAGGATCGAGGAAAACAAATTGTTGCACAGTCATCTTCTGCGGTGGGCGCGCATGTGGCTTTGAAGACCGTAGTCTGAAGCGCATACGCAGTTGCAGATGGCCAGTCGTCAAAGCAGAAGTTGGGGCAGAGGCAGCCATACATGTTTGCTCTCTTGCAGCGGCAAGGCGTTAATGGCGGTTTGCCTCAAGGTTTCCTTTGGCAGGTTTCGTTTGGGCACGCCAGGCAGCTCGGGAGGAGACTGGTTCCTTAGTAAGAGGTGTTCATTAACTGCTACTGAAGGCACACTCAAGAATGCCGGTCGTTCACAAGAGCACATGCACACTCCACTCCACCTATCACAGAAACGTGAGTCACTGAATGATTGAACGTGAATTTGAATTGAATTCCGTTTAAACGCACGCCTCATGAGTAGATGTTATCAATGTTTCTTTCTTGTGTGCGCATTGATGCACCCGAGTTTGTGCTGAAGGATCCGAGGAAGAGTGTTTCTATTGGACAAGGATTTGAGAACCCTGCTGCTAGCAAGATTGTGCAAGTGTTATATTTTCATCTTCGAAGAAATATCTAAAGTATCAGTCATTGAAATAACCAATACCAAAAAGCTATGTTCTACAGGCATCCACTTATGACCGATGTAATTCTGCGAAAGTTAGTTACGTTGTTGAGAAACAAAAGCCCCTTCAGAAATATTCAATAACGACATCAGAAGTTATGCATTTCTTCAGGAATGTGTTTGTTACAGAGATCCATTTGAGACTGACGTTACCTTGAGACAGTGACTATCATCTCAATACAACTTAGTAACAAGCCACCTTTTTGGATCGTTCACTTTAAAAACGAATACAAAAAAGCCGGCATTCTACATTTGCAATAAACAAAACAAAACCCCACTTCTAACCGATTTCATCCTGTGGCAGAAACGAACACTCCAACTCGGTTGAGAAAAGTTCTTCCAGTTCAAAGTACCTGTGCGAAGTAGTTTCGTTCCCTCCGCAAACACCACTGTCGGGTTGGGTCCGATCTGCACCACGTCGGCGTCTTGGATGTGAATGTACTGATTCAGCGCTTGTGACGTAGACGAATGACCTGTAAGAGTATAACAAGCAAATGTTTTAATAACAGTCATTCTGAACACAGAGATATACTATGACTATAGTCTCAGCCACGCTGAATGAATAACAGAATGTCCATCCCCCAAGGTCGAGCTCCTTCGCTGTCCGTGCCGAAAGAGTTATTACCCCTGGGGAGCATGCAAACAGGCTGTGGATGAACGCGCCGAAGTTGTCTTTCACAATTTTTCAACTCAGCCCTCACAGGTACCCGTTTAACTTCTGGGTGGGGAGAAGCAATGTGAGTAAAGCGCCTTGCTCGAGGATGCATGTCTAGAATCCGCGCAGTTTCGAACACTGCACCCTCCAGCTGCAAGCGACTGCAGGTCAAGCGCGCTGACCTCTCGGCCACAGAGCCCCACAACATCGTTTCGTTTCCGCTGCTCTCGGTGGGAGCGGACCGCGTGAATGACCCTGACAAAGTCATGTGAGTCGTAGTTTGTAGATAAAAGGTTGATAAGTAGTAACATTTTGACGTAGAAAAGATACGGCTTCCAAAATGGCTTTTCTGTTTTTACAACATTTCGAAGACTTTGTTTCCAAAATTCCAAACATAGTAAATGAAGAAGAGAAACAGGCATTTATTATTTATTTTATTATTATAGTTATTTTATTATTATTATTATTATTATTATTATTATTATTATTATTATTATTATTATTATTATTATTATTATTATTATTATTATTATTATTATTATTATTATTATTATTATTATACTCTATCTCTCTCTCTCTCTCTCTCTCTCTCTCTCTCTCTCTATATATATATATATATATATATATATATATATATATATATATATATACATTTTACTGTTGTGCAAAGGTTTGGTCAGATGTATGTGTATACTCACTCCCCTTTCTGAATAGAGATTATTAAAATTATACAAAAGAAAGAAAAAAGAGAAACAGGAGCTTCCATCGGTTAAGGTCACAATAAGCGACATACATGTCCCGCTGACCGCTCCGGCGTCCAAGTGATAATATTTCCTCCGCAACCTCATTATGTTCACCTTCCTGTTCTTTATACAAAGGACGCGAGATACTCACAAGTTATACGCTCGTCTCACTCAACGAAAGGACCGTTAAGTCCACTCATATTCAACGCTGTCAAAGCTTTTTGCATTTTGCTTCTACAACAAAACGTACAATGAAAAACACATTCGATATCCAAAGTTCACAGCGTAACAACCAGATGGTTGTCGCGATTGATATAAGAAAACAGGAGCCGAAAGCATAGACCAGGAGTGTAAAGGGCACGAACACTGAAGCGAAACAAACTGCAAAAAGTCCAAAACACTGCTGTTGGATTAGTTTTTAGATGTCCCAAGAGAACTCCCACATCCAAACTCCTTCGTGCACTGCATTGGCTCCCCGTCGCTCAGAGGATAGAGTATAAGTTAGCCACTATGTGTTTCAACTTCTTTAATCAAACTGCACCACACGCACTCAAAGAAATTCTCAGTCTACACCCCCGCTAGAAATAACCGTTCAGCTGCAAACGTTAAATGTCCCCCGTGGCAAAAAGAAAACCCAAGGACAGCGAGCTTTTTCTTACATCGGCCCTCTAACGTGGAGTAACCTACCTTTCCCTGTCCGTCACTCTGATTCCATGTCCCAGTTCAAAACCTCCCTTAAGACACACCTGTTAAGGTCAGTCTTTTCTGACGAGCAGTGAGGTGCTCTCTTATGTTTCGTGTTTTGTTTATTGCCTGCTATGTTAATTAATTGTATTATATTTAACTCTTCTTTTAATTCAACTGTACAGTGTGCGAGTGTTGGAATGCTTTGTATGAGTGTGGACTTTTCATTGTAAACGCCATGAGCTTGCCTATTAGGGAAGGTATGTGCGTATAATTAATCTGTATTATTATTTATTATTATATATTCATTACTAGAGTTCCTCCACTGTTCTCACCTCCAACTGCTCCTTCCAAGAGTTGCTCAGGAAAGCCGGAATTTCCAAACATCTCAACAGATGTTGCTGAACGAGATGTTTCCAGGGTTCGAGTCCTTCCTGACAACAGTGAATTGATTTTTACTTCAAATTATACATATCACTGATTCACAAAAAGGCATGCCTGAGAGACAGAGAGCGAGAGAGCGAGCGAGAGAGAGAGAGAGAGAGAGAGAGAGAGAGAGAGAGAGAGAGAGAATACAAGAGAGAGAATACGAGAGAGAGAATACGAGTGAGAGAATACGAAAGAGAGAATACGAGAGAGAGAGCGAGAGAGACAGAGAGAGAGAGAGAGAGAGAGAGAGAGAGAGAGAGAGAGAGAGAGAGAATACGAGAGAGAGAGACTACGAGAGAGAGAGAGAGAGAGAGAATACGAGAGAGAGAGAGAGACAGACAGACAGAATACGAGAGAGAGACAGAATACGAGAGAGAGAGAATACGAGAGAGAGAGAGAGAGAGAGAGAGAGAGAGAGAGAGAGAGAGAGAGGGAAAATACGAGAGAGAGAGAATACGAGAGAGAGAGAGAGAGAAAATACGAGAGAGAGAATACGAGAGAGAGAGAGAGACAGAGAGAGAATATTAGAGAGAGAGAATATTAGAGAGAGAGAATATTAGACAGAGATAATATTAGAGAGAGAGAATATTAGAGAGAAAGAATATTAGAGAGAGAGAGAAAGAGAGAAAGAGAGAGAGAATGACAGAGGGAGAGAGATATTGAGATAGAGAGAGAACTAATATTAGAGAGAGAGAATATATGAGAGAGAGAATATGAGTGAGAGAGAGAATATTAGAGAGAGAGAGAGAGAATACGAGAGAGAGAGAGAGAGCGAGAAAGAGAGAGAGAGATGGGAGACTGAGAGAGAGAGAGATGGGAGACTGAGAGAGAGAGAGAGAGAGAGAGAGAGAGAGAGAGAGAGAGAGAGACGGGTGGGGGCGGACGTACAGACACAAAGACACACAGACACAAAGACACACAGACACAAAGACAGACGCAAAGACACACAGACAGACAGGGATAGATACAGACACACATATACTGACAGACACGCGCGCGAACGCACACAGAGAAGGATGGACGAACGGGCGGTCAGGCAGGCAGGCAGGCAGGCAGGCAGACAGGCAGGCGGGCAGACAGACAGACAGACAGACAGGCAGGCAGGCAGGCAGGAAGGCAGGTAGATGGCAGACAGGCAGGCGGGCAGGCAGGCAGGCAGACAGAGAGACAGACAGACAGACTGACAGACAGACAAACAGATACACAGACAGACATATACACAGACAGACACACAGATACACAGACAGACAGATACACAGACAGACAGACAGACAGACAGACAGACAGACAGACAGACAGACAGACAGACAGACAGACAGACAGACAGACAGACAGACAGACAAACAGACAGACGGACGGACGGACGGTCAGACGGACGGGCGGACGGACGGACGGACGGGCGGGCAGGCAGGCAAGCAGGAGGGCAGGCAGACAAACATATACACACACACACACACACAGACACACACACACACACAGACACACACACACACACACAGACACACACACACACAGACACACACACACACACACAGACACACACACACACAGACACACACACACACACACACAGACACACACACACACAGACACACACACACACAGACACACACACACACACACACACACACACACACACACACACACACACACATACACACACACACACACACACATACACACACACACACACACACACACACACACACACACACACACACACACACAGACACACACACACACACACACACACACACATACACACACACACATACACACACACACACACACATACACACACACACACACACACGCACACAGACACACACACACACACACACACACACACACACACACACACACACGGGCAGACGGGTGTATAAGGAGAACGCGTGCGCTTGCACAAAAGCACTAGTATGCGCGCATGCACTCACACCGGTATGTTGACCTGCTTACGCATACACCTGTGAAACGGACAACATTAAGTTACAAACGCAGTCACAACAACAAAACCTACTCAGCTCGGGGAGCAGACCGCAAATAAAGTGCGGGAAGACTAACAACTGACGTTTCCAGTAAGGATAATAAAAGAGACGTGTGACCTGGTTCAGCCAAAGACACATAAAAAGAATTTAAAGTGGTGCAAGAATTATGGAAATCAGAAAATTCAAACTGAAGTTACAACAAAGTGTAGTCGACTACCCGCAAATCACTCGTTTCAAGAAAACGGCCGTTGAAGTTGAACGTGGGAGTCAGTGTAAAAAGTCTTTAGCAACGGGGGTCAAATGCCTTTTACAGCCTTATTTTACACCAGGATCAAATGTGAGTGAGCAGAGCATGCACACAAAACACTGACAATTTCACAATTGCCGAATATGTCGTGGGAGATTCAAATCTTAAGTTCAACCCTCACGGAATCGGTGCTTTTCAGTCCACACTCAAAGACTGACACTTCTCTAAAACCGTGGATTAAACCATTTTTAATGCTGACGTCATCTTCAAACTTCTTAGAAACACCTGGGATATGGTCCCAGAAGCAAGAAATTTCTCAAACTCAGTCTCGACAAAAATAGTTTTCTGGTGTTTCGTTGCAGCGACTTTGTGTAGTTTTTGCTGAATCAGGTCACGATTATGTCCCGTGCAGGCAGGGATGATTTGAGGAGCTGGAGGGAGAACCAATGATAAGACGCCACTTTGCGCTTAGTCCGTCAAACACGAAGGCAAATGAAATGTCAAGGACGATTATACGCCATGGGCGACTCTCTTTCGAATAGCTTGACACACCTGTGAGTTCTCCTCGACTGGGACTCGGAGTGGGAGGTTCACAGTTACATGTACATTCCTCTGCCACGGGCGTCTCCTTTATCCGTTATTGATTGAAGCGAGTAATTACATTGCCCTTACTAACTCTCCTTCGGCTGCCGACACAGATCGAGCGAGGTTGTAAACAGCTTGTACAAAGTTGTAGGTCGGACAATCAGCCGATCGTAACACGAGTCAAGCACCGCAAATAGCACAATACCTACCTTTCTCACCGACGGAGGGTAGTTACATTTTAGGAAGCAAGCAGGCCGACGTCATGGTCTGAATAACAACATTCATTTCACGCTAACAACTCACAAGTGCGAATGGGACGAAGGACCTCTCGTCAACTGAGGGCGTGCTGCCGGTGACGTCATCGCAACTTCGCAATACCTAGTGCGAATTCCATAGACGCGAGTAAAGCAAGGATTTTGCGAGGAACACGCCGGTGTCAACATGCGGCACTTGCTGAAATCGCACGTAAGGGCAGTTAAATGTTCGACACTTGTTGACGCCGGTCTACTATTTGTCTAGAAAACAGGCTAAGCAACGGGCCCCGCGTTGGGGTCCTTGGAAGGCTAAATTTAGCCTGTCTCATTCGAACCGCCACTCCTTCACAGTTGAGCCGTTTGTATTACGCGGGTAGAGACCGACGTTTAGGCAGCCCACTGACCTGCATATAACTACCGGTATTTGAATCTCGTGTTTGGTTCATTGGCTACTGAGGTACACATTTGTGCATAACACCGTTTTTGTATTGACTGATGGGGTGAGCATGCTTCCAAGTGGGACTTGTAAAGGGTGGATAGGTCATTATTTTGTAAAGCCATGACGATGATAATGGCGACGACGACGACAATGATGATGATGATGATGATGATGATGATGATGATGATGATGATGATGATGATGATGATGATGATACAAGTATAATGATAAAATAACAAACTTCGAGGTAATGTACAGAAACAAATTGCTTAATTTTACAAAGCTGCAGGACTTCCGGGGACTCCTCGCTCCCAAATTAGCATGAGTTTTACACCCACTACACCATGAGTTCTTCTACACCCACTACACCTACAGTTCTACACCCACTACACCATGAGTTCTACACCCACTATACCACGAGTTCTACACCCTCTACACCATGAGTTCTACACCCACTACACCATGAGTTCTACACCCACTACACCACGAGTTCTACACTCACTACACCATGAGTTCTACACCCACTACACCATGAGTCCTACACCCACTACACCACAAGTTCTTCATCCACTACACCACGAGTTCTACACCCACTACACCATGCGTTCTACACACACTACACCACGAGTTCTACACCCACTATACCATGAGTCCTACACACACTACACCACGAGTTCTACACCCACTATACCACGAGTTCTACACCCACTACACCATGCGTTCTTCACCCACTACACCACGAGTTCTACACCCACTACACCACGAATTCTACACACAATACACCACGAGTTCTACACCGACTACACCCATCGAGTCTACACACACTGTACACCCTCGGAGTTCTACACCCACTGCATCATGAGTTTCTACACCTACTACACCATGAGTTCACGCCCACTACACCACGAGTTCACTACATCCACTGCACCATGAGCGTTCATACAACACTATCACCACTGCGTTCTACACGCCAACTGCACTCACGTAGTCTCTACACCCACGAATCAACCACGAGTCCTACACACCGCTACACCATGAGTTCTACCACCACGGGCACCATGCGTTCAACACCCACTACCCACCCACGAGTTTCTACACCCACTGCACCATGAGTCCTACACCCACTGCCAACATCGTGAGTCTACACCTCACGCTACACTACGAGTTCCTACACCCACTGCACCATGAGAATCCTACCACCCACCGCACCATGCGTCTCTCCACCCACTACTCCTAGGTGTTCTCACACCCACTGCCACTCGATGCGTTTCTACAACCCACTACACATCCTACACCCACTACACCAGGAGTTCTACACCCACTACACCATACCGAGTTCTTACACCCACTACACCCATGCCGCTCCACACCCACTACACCATGGAGTTGCTACATCCACCAACTACCATCACGAGTTTCCCCATTCCCATACACCATGTGCGTTCTTCACCCACTACCACCACGGAGTATCTTACCCCAACCTACACCACGAGTTCTCCACCCACGTACTCCATGAGTTTCTAACACCCACTACACCATGCAGTTCTACCCCCACTACATCATGAATTTTACATCACTACACTGTGAGTTCTACCACCCTTACTTCAAATTTGGGCTGTTCTACGCGCAACGTACACCACGAGTTCTCACACCCACTACACCACGAGTTCTACATCCAAACTACACACTTGAGGTTCTACAACCCCACTGCACCATGCGTGTCTACACCCACTACATCCACGAGTCTACCACAACCCCTACATCTGAGTCCTACACCCACTGCACCACGAGTCCCTACACCCCTATACATCATGTCGTTCTACACCCCCGTACACCATGGATGTCTTACCCCCACATACCACCAGAGTTCTACTCCCACTACCTCCTGACTTCCACACCTTCACTACACCTCGAGTCCGACCCCCAGCCATTACACCACGAGTTCGCGACAGCCAACTACACCATGAGTCATCTACCTTCCCATGTCTTCACACCATTACATCTATGAGTTCCCACCTCCACTACACTCAGGAGGTTCTGCCTCCGACCTCACACATTGAGTAGATCTGTATCACCCACTACCACCATGTGTTCTACTCCCACCTCACCATGAGTTCCACATCACTACCACGAGTTCCACATTCGCACACCATGAGTTCTACACCCACTACACAAGTCTTACACATCACTCTCAGTTTCACACCCACCGGTACAACATTAATGTTTCTACACCCCATGACTCATGAGTTCTACACCCACTACACTCTGAGTTCTACACCCATCTACGTCATAGTTCCTACACTCATACACCACTGAGTTCTACACCCACTAACATCATAGTCTATATTTCTACGCCCATAGCAATCGTTCTACAGCCCATTGCTCACCATAAGTTACATACCACTACACCATGAGTTCCACACCCACTATCCATGACGTTCTACACACCTACACCATGAGTTCTACACCCACTACACTATGACTTCCACACCACACTACACCATGAGTACTTCCTACATACCACTACTACCATGAGTTCCACACCCCCTACACATTGATTCTACACCCCTACACCATGAGTTTCCTCACACCCTACACCATGAGTTCTACACCCACTACACCATGAGTTTCTACACCCACACTACACCATGAGTTCCACGCCCACTACGCCATGAGTTCCATGCCCAACTACACATGAGTTCTACACACACTACACCATGAGTTCTACCCCCACTACACCATGAGTTCTACCCCCACTACATCATGAGTTCCACAGCCCCTACATTCATGAGTTTCTACATCCACTACACCATGAGTTCTACACCCACTACACCATGAGTTCCATACGCACTACACCATGAGTTCTACACTCACTACACCATGAGTTCCACAGCCACTACACCATGAGTTCCACACCCACTACACCATGAGTTCCACACCCACTACACCATGAGTTCTACACCCACTACACCATGAGTTCTACACCCACTACACCATGAGTTCCACACCCACTACACCATGAGTTCCATGCCCACTACACCATGAGTTCTACACCCACTACACCATGAGTTCTACACCCACTACACCATGGGTTCTACACCCATTACACCATGAGTTCCATTCCCACTACACCATGAGTTCCATGCCCACTACACTATGAGTTCTACACCCACTACACCATGAGTTCTACACCCACTACACCATGAGTTCTACACCCACTACACCATGAGTTCTACAGTCACTACACCATGAGTTCTACACCCACTACACCATGAGTTCTACACCCACTACACCATGAGTTCTACACCCACTACACCATGAGTTCTACACCCACTACACCATGAGTTCTACACCCACTACACCATGAGTTCTACACCCACTACACCATGAGTTCTACACCTACTACACCATGAGTTCTACACCCACTACACCATGAGTTCTACACCCACTACACCATGAGTTCCATGCCCACTACACCATGAGTTCCATGCCCACTACACCATGAGTTCCCCATCCACTACACCATGTGTTCTGCACCCACTACACCATGAGTTCTACACCCACTACACCATGAGTTCTACACCCACTACACCATGAGTTCTACATCTACTACATCATGAGTTCTGCACCCACTACATCATGAGTTCTACACCCACTACACCATGAGTTCTACACCTACTACACCATGAGTTCTACACCCACAACACCATGAGTTCTACACCCACTACACCATGAGTTCTACATCTACTACATCATGAGTTCTACACCCACTACACCATGAGTTCTACACCCACTACACCATGAGTTCTACATCCACTACACCATGAGTTCTACACCCACTACACCATGAGTTCTACACCCACTACACCATGAGTTCTACACCCACTACACCATGAGTTCTACACCCACTACACCATGAGTTCTACACCCACTACACCATGAGTTCTACACCCACTACACCATGAGTTCTACACCTACTACACCATGAGTTCTACACCCACTACACCATGAGTTCTACACCCACTACACCATGAGTTCCATGCCCACTACACCATGAGTTCCATGCCCACTACACCATGAGTTCCCCATCCACTACACCATGTGTTCTGCACCCACTACACCATGAGTTCTACACCCACAACACCATGAGTTCTACACCCACTACACCATGAGTTCTACATCTACTACATCATGAGTTCTACACCCACTACACCATGAGTTCTACACCCACTACACCATGAGTTCTACACCCACCTCACCATGAGTTCTGCACCAACTACACCATGACTACTACACCATGAGTTCTACACCCACTACACCATGCATTCTGCGCACACTACACCATGCATTCCACACCCACTACACCATTAGTTTGACACCCACTACACCATGAGTTTTACACCCACTACTCCATAAGTTCTACACCCACTACACCATGAGTTCTACACCCACTACACCATGAATTTGACACCCGCTACATCACGAGTTTGACACCCACTACACCATGAGTTCTACACCCACTACACCATGAATTTGACACCCGCTATATCATGAGTTTGACACTCACTACACCATGAGTTTGACACCAGGCTGAGCAGAGAGAGCAGGTTGTTATTACTTCCGTAAAAGAGAACCGGATTCCACAACTCCTGCATATCAGCAACTCTAAGTTTTTGAAATAGTGCAGACATTTAATATCAGGATAGTGATAGCACGTATGCAATATTTGATTTTCCGCACAGCATGTTACTTGTGTTCTTTCATTACATATCATAGGAATTGCCTTTACTGGATGAGAGAAATATAATTTTGTACTGTATTGTGAAAATACTGATTTTATTATCTCTGATATTTTCATCACGCTGTCTTGCTTTCTCCCGTGAAGTTACTATGTTATTACCACCGCCAGTCCCCTGTCTACAATCACAGACATAGGAAATGATGGCCACATTTTCCTTTACCTCAACTGAAGATCTGCTGAAGCCAGGTCAATTTACCTCCCCTTTGAGTACCCCTCTTCAACCCTCCTCTTCAGTGCAATGCTGCTCTGACATGAACTCCATTGAAGTCATGCAAACTGCTTACTGCTCTCATGAATGAACTCCATTGAAAGTCATTTGTGATTGCTACAGAAGTAGAAAGCAGTCACATTATGCGTTTAAGTTCGACATTCTCAAACAGACGCACCCGTGGACGTGGGCCCGGACAGTGACGACGGAGATGACGACGAGGGCGAGTGGACGCCGGCGTCCCAGAGACAGGGACAGCCCGGAGTCCCCCAGGTCCAAACGCTGTCCACTCCACTCCAGTACCTGGACATCAGCGGCTCGGGTCACTTTGTGCAGACGGTGAAAGACGTGCCTGCAAATGCCCATGGACGCTGATATCCAATACCATAAGGTGGTCCTCGCAAATTAATGGGGAAGATGAGAGAGAGAGCAGAATGAGAGGAGAGAGAGAGAGAGAGAGAGTGACGAATGAGACGCAGGCAGAGCAGGGCAGGTCAGCCAGTGCAGCAGGCAGGTGCCGAGCAGGCAAGGGCAGTGCAGGCTTGCAGGCAGACAGACAGAAACATACGACACACAACACACACAGATTCACCGAGAGACCGACACAGACAGCCAGACAGGCAGACAGGCAACGCAGGCAGTCAGGGCATGGCAGGCCGCTGGCAGTCCCAGCAACGACAACACACTACCACACACGACGATCACGCTCAACGTGAGCACGACGATAATCATTCGTATGCTATACACTCACAGTTAACTAATAACGGTCACAATCCACACCACACACGACGAGAGAGAGTAGAGAAGAGATAAGTAGAGGAGCGAAGAGTGAGGAATAGAGATCGCGATATGAGGTGATTTGGCAGGGCAGAATTGCTCAGGTGGACATTAGTCTGCTGATGCTCAATGGCTGACAGAGGTGTTATCCATGTGTTGTAATCTTAGACCTCACACACTCATGAACTGTCATAAATACATTTATTCTTAACCCTGTGCGTAGTCGTGTACGATTAAGCGGTGTTAGTCACATCTCTCTCTCCGCTCTCGTCTCTCATCTCTCTCTGTCATCTCTCTTCCCTCCCAGCTCGTCCTCTCTCCGTCGTCTCTCTCTCCCATCGGTACATATTTTCATCTCTTCTCTCTTCTTACTGCTTTCTCCAAGTCCAATATCTCATCTCATCTCCTCTCCTCCAGTTCGGTTCTGTCCTTTCTCTCTACTGGTAGCTCTCTTCGTCTTCATCTGTGTGTGTGTGTGTGTGTGTGTGTGTGTGTGTGTGTGTGTGCGTATGCCTGTGCGTGTGCGTGTTTGTGCGTGCGCGCGCGCGTGCGTGTGTGTGTGCGTGCGCGTGTGTGTGCCTCTGTGTTTGTGTGCCTCTGTGTTTGTGTGCCTCTGTGTTTGTGTGCCTCTGTGTGCGTGTGTGGTGTGTGTATGTGTGTTTGCGTGCAAGCGTATGCGCGCGCGCACGTGTGTGTGTGTGTGTGTGTGTGTGTGTGTGTGTGTGTGTGTGTGTGTGTGTGTGTGTGTGTGTGCGTGTGTGTGTGTGTGTGCCTCTGTGTTTGTGTGCCTGTGTGTGTGTGTGTGTGTGTGTGTGTGTGTGTGTGTGTGTGTGTGTGGTGTATGAATGTGTGTTCATGTGCAAGCGTATGCGTGTGTGTGTGTGTGTGTGTGTGTGTGCGCGCGCTTTTGTGTGTGTGTGTGTGATGTATATATGTATGTATGTGTGTTTGCGTACAAGCGTATGCGTGTGTGTAAGTGTGTGTGTGTGTTTGTGTGTGTGTGTGTATGTGTGTGTGTGCCTGTGTGTTTGTGTGTTTGTTTATGTGTGTGTGTGTGTGTTTGTGTGTGTGTGTGTGTGTGTGTGTGTGTGTGTGTGTGTGTGTGTGTGTGTGTGTGTGTGTGTGTGTGTGTGTGTGTGTGTGTGTGTGAGTGTGTATGCATGTGTGTGTGTTTTGCAAATAAGTATGAAACAAACCACACAGCCGAATTCACACTAATTTGTTTTGCTGAGAGTACCGATACAAAGATATGATGATATCATGTGATGCCGCATTCGATTTTACCAGTGCAAGCAAATTGTGTTAGCACACCCTTACATTGTAGAATTTCAGACATAGGGAAGTTTTAATTCTAGGTGATTGGTATTATGTGTCCAGTTTTTAATCATTAATAGTGACGTCACTGCAAGCGTTTTGATGCCGAGTGTTTTTTTTTGTTTCAGCAACTCCTGCAGTGGGACCCGTGAACAATGGTAATGGCTGCTATAAACATTGGAAAACTGTTTTCTTCAGTTGTCATGACAACATGCGTATCTTCTCATTTCTATGGTGCGCATTGTATCCTAAGACTGAGCTAAGTTTAACACATAGAGCGTCGCAAAGCTCTGTGGCTGCTTCGTCGACTTGTGTCATTTTGCTCCCCAAAACAACTGGCGTGTTTGTCAGTGTTTGGATTCATTAAGTGAAATGTTTGCATGTGTCGCGCAATAATTCATCGTTTACAGATTGCGTCTGTAAATCTCCCGAGACATCATTATTGAACACCACTTTTGCTGGAGGAAATTCTTTAAAGCATTTCTCCACATGTAATTTTTTGGGGGGTAAATGTTAACAACAACAAATTCCCCTCGATTTTACCTGTATAGCCCCACACATCCGGTAACTGTTCCTCTCTTGCAGAATCCGGCACAGGCGTCAATTTCGAAGTCGCGTTCTACATAACTTTGATAGTGCTGCTGATTTTGGGTGAGTGCTACGTAGGAACCGTTCAGGTACACAGTCTTCAACAGTGAATAGGGGTTGACCAAGCTGCCCAGTGATCAGGGGGTAAAGTGTTAAGCGGTTTGAGACCCAGACACGGGTGATGAGTCATTGTATACAACCAAACCCTTACCTTTATGTGAACGTGATTGAAATGACCAAACTAGACAGCTCTTTTAAGATCAAAATGTGTTTTCAACGTTAATATCCGAAGTAACTTCTTTTAAAGAAGAAAAATACGACATCAGCGTACGGCATATGGTAGTACGTTTGGACACAGAACATTATCCAAGAAGCTGCAGCGAAGCGTTGCAGTGCATGTAAAATATTCCTTCTGGTGGAAAAGACACGGAGTAAGAAAGAAGTGACACTATCAGGTTTTAAACGCAACCTGTTACAGGATATATTTGCTGGCACCAATTCCACAGTTATGCCTTTGTTTTGAAGCAACTTTGTTGTCAGAATCACTACGACACGTCAACGAAGGAAGACTGCTTCAGTACAGAGAGAGAGAAACACTAAACTGAACTGAACTGAACATTACTGCGAAAGCCAGTGGTGCATTGCAAAAACAAACTCATGTTAAAAAATTTATGCAGCACATGTGCTGTATGCTGTACTTCGCAATACTCAACCACGTTATCGTGGAAATGTAATGGCATAACTAATCAATACACACAAACTCTCATTTGGCATGAAAGTACATCGAGTTTTGGAAAGTATGAATCGGAAGTATATCACAACCATGCGTTTTCAGATCTATGTATTCTTACATGGTGGAAAATGATCTCAATTCACGGTACTAGAAGCTTACAAGACGACTTTAGAAACACAGAGAGGGATCGAGGAAGACAACATCTGTAGGAAATCAACATAATACAAATCAGTCATAAACTCTTACACCTTGACTAAGTTTCTACCGTGACCGCAGAGCTACATGCTTGCATATGTAACGACAGGATATCAGTAATGAGACGGCTCAGACTCAAGGAAGGGAAGATGTTAGGTATTGTGCCGTTTGACTCAACACATGCTGACTTCTCATGCCAGCGTTACTAATTGTTCTTTCCCTATAACTGAAAAGCATAATAAACAAACATAGCTACAGCTCTGGCTTTTCTCGCATCAGTTCCCTCCATTCATTTGTTAATGGAGTTTGATTTAAAAGACTCATTTAGCACTTTTACAACATTTTGTTTTGAGAGAGAGAGAGAGAGAGACAGAGAGACAGAGAGACAGAGAGTGGCAGAGAGAGACAGAGAGACAGAGAGAGAGACAGAGAGAGACAGTGAAAGACAGAGACAGAGAGAAAGAGAGAGAGATAGAAAGAAAGAGAGAAAGACAGAGAGAGAAAAAGAGAGGGACAGAGAGAGAAAGAGAGAGACAGAGACAGAGAGAAAGAGACAGAGAGAAAGAGAGAGAAAAAGAGAATGAAACAGAGAAATAGAAAGAGTGAGAGAGAGTGAGAGAGAGAAAGAGAGTGAGAGAAGAGAGAGAGAGAGAGAGAGAGAGAGAGAGAGAGAGAGAGAGAGAGAGAGAGAGAGAACGAGCCGCCCGAGAGATACCTGATTTACCCATCCAATTCTGTTTCAGTTGTTCTTATTGGCATCACCATCTTCTGGTGCTACAAGACCGGCAGATTACAGAAAATATGCCCATGGTAAGCCGTGTGTGTCAGAATGAGAATACACAATCATGTCATCCGTGTTCACTGATAAAGCTGAGTCATTTAACGTTCATTGTGCACTAAGGGAAATGGAAACTTTTAGGTTTAGGCGCAATGAACATTGACATCTAAACTGAATATTGTTGAAGGAGGGATCAGTCAAGTGATCAGAGGCAAGATGTAGTTCTGCTGAAATCTATTGCTGCGTGCTTTTGCAAAAACGTGTCTGTAGCAGTTGAAATGCGAGGTTGTCACGTCCTCACTCAAATTGCTGAGGAGTTGTGCCAGTATTTCCCTGGAATCTCTCTCAGAGTAGAGACTGCAGTTGTGCTCTCTTGATTTGCATATTCCTCACAAATGCACAGTGGAATTCCACATGCTGATATTTGTCGTTTTGTCAGTACCTTTGCTTGGTGTCCCCGGTATTTGTCTGCATGTGTACTCGCATGCCTTCTCTTGTCTCGGTGAAATCGCCACTTAACACAAGAGAACAAGCATAATAAAATAAATGAAAACCACTTTTAATGAAGCATCTACACTTCGTTTTTGAAACTGAAGGAAGCACTACCTCTTTCCGATTCAGATGTCTGTCGATTAAAGTGATGTTTTTGCACACTCTTGCCTGTATTACGTACTTTGATCCACTTTATTTCAGGTCCTTATTTGCAAGAGCCTTGCAAGAGCAACCTTGACTACTCTCCCCTTGTACAGCAGGGAACTGTTTCCATATCCAATGAGTGCATGATCAGCCTGTAGCGTGCAAAAAACGCGACTGTGCAAAAAAGGCGTCGGAAGTCATCAGAGAGTTACCTCCCTCCGCGAATTACGTAGGGTGCAAAAAATTCGCCCTTGCAAAGGAGATGGCGGAAGTCACCTTCCTTTTAGCTATTTGCGAAAATAATAGACTCCGCTGATCGCACGTGGTTTTGTGGGGAATCCCTGTACCATGGCGTGCAACTGTGATATACGAAATGAATAAAAACAACCCACATGCAAAAATAGCTCGTACAGCAGCAAATGCGTTGCTTGTCGAGAGAGGTTTTCCTTTAAAAATGTGCGATCAGCAGAGTTGAAAGCAAATAGCAACAAGGGAGGTAAACTCTCGTATAACTACGTCGTCTCTTTTGCATGGGCGATTTTTTTTTGCATGTTATGTAATTTGCAGAATGAATTAAAACAACCCACCACCTGCAAAAATAACTCGTACAGCAGTAAATCCGTCGCTTGTCGGGAGAGATTTCCCGCCAGTACACGTTCAATAGCGGAGTCTATAAAAATAGCAAAAAGGGAGATGACTCTCTGATGACTTCCGACGCCTTTTTTGCACGGTCGCGTTTTTTGCACGTTACACAGCCCCTCAGCCTGTCCTCGCATGCGGAAACTGTCGTTTGAAGGGCGGAGATACGCGAGCATGCTTTGGTGATTGAAGATGCTCGAGGTGCAGGGCGGTAGTACCGTTCCTGGGAAGGGAGATACCTGGGTTCCTAAACATCTGGACAGTTCCCTCCCTGCTGATGCCTTGTGCCGGAATTCTCCCCTCCCTTGCGTGAATGACTGTACTCGGTGAATATCAATGATGTATCTACCCCTCTGTGTGACTGTGTGTGTGTGTGTGTGTGTGTGTGTGTGTGTGTGTGTGTGTGTGTGTGTGTTTGTTTAATGTCTACGGTGCACCTAAGCAAAACTGTTACAGTGCTGTGGGCGCTTTCCTTCCATCCAGTCTGGTGTTGTTCGATATGAAACGTGCATCGGCTGTGCAAGCCCACCCCGTGGGGCTTACTGAAATACATGCAATTACGTTTGTTTCAGTATCTCAGCTTCTGCAGGAGGAGCAGGATCAGGAGGAGCAGGAACACGAGGAGGAGCAGGAGGAGGAGGAGGAGCAGGAGGAGGAGGAGGAGCAGGAGGAGAAGCAGGAGGAGAAGGGGGAAGAGGAGCAGGAGTAGGAGGAGCAGGAGTAGGAGGAGGAGCAGGAGGAGGAGTAGGAGGAGGAGGAGGAGGAGGAGGAGGAGGAGGAGGAGGAGGAGGAGGAGGAGGAGGAGGAGAAGGAGGAGGAGGAGAAGGAGGAGGAGGAGGAGGAGGAGGAGGAGGAGGAGCAGGAGCAGGAGGAGGAGGAGGAGGAGGAGGAGTAGGGGAGCAGGAGTAGGGGGAGCAGGAGGAGGAGGAGGAGTAGGAGAAGTAGGAGGACGAGGAAGAGCAGAGGAGGAAATGTAACAAGATCTGGCTCTACTGGAAGAGGAGGTCCTCCATCACACAGCCCAGAAGAAAGAGACCCGGGGTAAGACAAGATACTGGAGACGTTGCCGAGTACAGCTGCCCAGCGTTCGTTGCATTACTTTCTTCCAGAAATGTTGTACTCTTTAAGATGAACATGGACCAGATTCTATGAGGTGTGTGTGCGAGCGCGCGCGTTTTGTGTGTGTGTGTGTGTGTATGTGTGTGTGTGTGGTGTGTATATGTGTGTATATGTGTGTATATGTGTATGTGTGTTTGTGATTCTGTGTGTGTGCGTGAATATACTCTAATGTGTATCTGTGTGTATGTGTGTGTGTGTGTATGTGTGTGTGTGTGTGTGTGTGTGTGTGTGTGTGTGTGTGTATGAATGTATATGTATTCGTGTGCAAGTGCGTATGTGTGATAGAGAGAGAGAAAGAGAGAGAGAGAGAGAGTAAGAGAGAGAGAGTAAGAGAGAGAAAGAGCGTAAGAGACAGACAGTCAGACAGACAGACAGACGGACGGACGGACGGACGGACGGACGGACAGACGGACGGACAGACGGACGGACCAACGGACGGACGGACCAACAGGCAAACAGACAAATAGACAAACAGATGGACAGACAGACAGACTGAGAGACGGACAGACAGACAGAGGGACAGTCAGACAGATGGACAGACATACAAAGGAACAGACATACAGACGAACAGACAGACAGACAGACGAACAGACGAACAGACAGACAGACAGACACACACACACACACACATAGACAGACAGACAGACTGACAGACACACAGACACACAGACAGACAGACAGACAGACAGACAGACAGACACACAGACAGACACACAGACAGAGAGACAGACAAACAAACAGACAGACAGACAGACAGACAGACAGACAGACAGACACACACACACACACAGACAGACACACACACAGACAGACAGACAGACAGACAGACAGACAGACAGACAGACAGACAGACAGACAGACAGACAGACAGACAGACAGACAGACAGACAGACATACACAGAAAGATAGACACACACAGAGAGTGAGAGAGAGTGAGAGAGAGAGAGAGAAAGAGAGAGAGAGAGAGAGAGAGAGAGAGAGAGAGAGAGAGAGAGAGAGAGAAAGAGAGTTAGAGAGAGATAGTTTTTCTGCATGCTTTTGCAAAAACGTGTCTGTAGCAGTTGAAATGCGAGGTTGTCACATCCTCACTCAAATTGCTGAGGAGTTGTGCCAGTATTTCCCTGGAATCTCTCTCAGAGTATAGACTGCAGTTGTGCTCTCTTGATTTGCATATTCCTCACAAATGCACAGTGGAATTCAACATGCTGATGTTCGTCGTTTTGTCAGTACCTTTGTTTGGTATGCCGTGTAATTAAATGTAATGTACAATCACACATCTTTTCATTACTCAGTGATGCCACCTTTCGCAACCGGAGAGAAGGGTCCGACAGAGATGACAAGAATAGTGAGGTAAGAACACAATTTTACGAGCATTCACATGGTTTTGTAGATACTTGATTAAATGTAATGTTCCTGTCTCTTCCCTACACTTATATCAGCAGAGTGAACATTTGTGTGTGCCTCCTTTAGCACGTGCTTCCATTGTCTGCATTTATTTTCACTCCCCTCATTTGCCTAGAAGCATTGTCTAAGTGAATGAGAAGCAGACCTTTTTTATTTTAAAGCTGTCTTTGCCATCCGAAAAAGTATACGCATGAAAGTAGATAACCGAATACTGATGCTAATCTTGTCATTTCGCGTATCTAAGTCATTGGAATGTTTTGATATTTGGTGTACGAGTAACAAGTGGAATGGACAGCTTGGATTATTGGTGTTAAAAAAATTCATGTGGAAACTTTCGATAATTGATGTACAAGGACCATTTGGACAGTTTCGATAATTGGGGTACAATTTCCCTGTGAAAAGTTTCGATAATTAGTTTACGAATCCGTGTTTAAAGTTTCAAGAAAAGGTCCCACGTTTATGATCATTTTTTACTCACATGCGAAGCAAAAGTGAGTCTATGTACTCACCCGTTTCGTCCGTCAGGGCGTCCGGGCGTCCGGGCATCCGAAAACCTTAACGTTGAATTTTTCTCAAAGACTATTAAGTCTATCAATACCAAATGTGGCAAGATGGTGTATGATGACAAGGCCTCAAAAAACATACATAGTGACTTGGCCTTGCTTCAAGGTCAAGGTTGCAAGGACCATAAATGTTGTCTAAAAACAGCCATTTTTCACATTTTCTCAATTTTCTCTGCAGGGTTTGAGATTGCATACCTCACCTATATATGGTATATAGGGAAAAGTAAGCCCTATCTTTTGATAACAGTTTTGTTGACCTTGCTTCAAGGTCAAGGTCACAGGAGCTCTTCAAAGTTGGATAATATACATATTTTAAAGTTACCTTGACCCTGAACTAAGGAAGATAACTGTTTCAAACTTAATAATTATGTTGGGCACATGTTATACTTTCATCATGAGACACATTTGGTCACATATCATCAAGGTCAAGGTCACTTTGACCCTTATGAAATGTGACTAAAATAGCGTAGTGAACCACTAAAAGTGACCATATCTCATGGTAGAAAGTGCCAATAAGCACCACTGTGCGTCTTATGTCTTGAATTAACAGCTTTGTGTTGCATGACCTTGGATGACCTTGACCTTGGGTCAAGGTCACATGTATTTTGGTAGGAAAAATGTGTAAAGCATTTCTTATTGTATGACGTCATTGCTAGGTTTAGTTGTTTGACCTTGACCTTGAATGTCACATGAAGGTCAATGTCATGTAAAGGTCAAGGTCAAGCATGTGAGTCATATGGGCTTTGCCCTTCTTGTTCTGCCTTTATATTTTTCCCAGGGAAGTAAGCCCTTATTGCCCGCTGAAGACGGGAGACCTCCCATCCAGCAGATGAAGATGAAGGATTTGACCGGAGAAACAACTCGGAAATAATCATAAAGTCAGACAGGGCATCGTTTATTGCAGTACGTACTTCATGAACTGATGTAACCTTTAAATCGAAATGACCAAACGCAATCGCACGCGCGCGCGTGTGTCTATGTGTGCGTGCGTGTGCTGGTTTATATCTCTGTATGTGTGTGTATATGTGTGTTAGATTGAGACAGAGAGATGGAGAGAGAGAGAGAGAGAGAGAGAGAGAGAGAGAGAGAGAGAGAGAGAGAGAGAGAGAGAGAGAGACATAGAGAGAGAGAGACAGAGAGAGAGATTTTATCCCGTGCTGTCAGAGGTAATATCATTTAAAATAGTGTACAGGTCACCCTATTTATTGTTGTTGTTGTCATGCTGTTGCTACTTTGGGCTATACATTTTTCGATTAATGCATATTGTCGTAGAATGTTAAGGAAGCCCTTAGTGTTTGGTTGACAACCTCTATATCTACATGTGTGAATGAACGATTTTCCTAACAGCAGAATGTGGTTAATCAGTTTGTTTTGGGGAGCTGTACCAAACAGTAAATTTTTAGGGCTCGTCGGCAAAGTTAGGTCTGTGTTCTTGTCAAGTATTTCTGACAGATCTGCCCATTGGGCATTCTACAAATAGGTGAGTTATTGTTTCGCTGCCCCCTCCACAAAAATCACATTTTCACAGTTTTGTATTCCTATCAGGTGGAGGAGTCTATTTGTATACATGATGCGATTATTAATTTTATATTCGAAACTTTTAAGGTATGTAGAGGTTGTGGCAGTCCTGGTTGCTTGACATATTTCCTTCCATGATATGCTGGGATAGATCCGCTTCCTTTTTTTCTGACCAGTCGATATATCCCGAGTTTGAATTATGGTTTTATAAATGGCTCTTAACCCTGCTTTGGCTGATGTTAGATTTCTAATGCAAACTTGGTGTTGAAGCTGTTGGGTTACTTTACTGCCTGAATTACGAATTATATCCACCCATGCCTTCGGAATTTTTAAAATAGATGTTCATAGTCTAAAAAAGTTCCTGCTAAGCCGAATTATCTTTTACATTCTTCGAATGTCTTCCATGCTCCTGTGAAATCAAGAATATCACGTGTATATATAACATATTTGTGTTGTACCAGTCTTTTATGAATATATTATTTTTGTCTGAGTTGAACCAAAGTGTTGACCGTTGATTTATCAAAATAGCCGTCAGCACACCACCTCTCTTTGAGTGAGCATAACTTGAACAGTTTTTGGAGTAGAAGTTGATTTTTATATCAAATGAAAAATAAATTTTAGCATAATTTGACAATATAAATATATCAAAATCTCTTCTTTTTTGCGAGTTAAGACCAAGTTTGTGAAGACGGGTCACAGTTGTGTTCAGTAGAGTGGCAGTTGGTTATTTGTGGCTGAGCACCAAGAAACGAATCATTAGTCGTACTGGTCACTTTAGAGACACGTCTCTGTAACTCAAGTTGGGGACAACCAGGCGCATCCTCCCCCTCTCTTTGTTACGCCTCTGGAATCGATCTGTTGCTGATACAGCATGTAAATCTAGTAATATAGTAAACTATAGCAGCATAAGGTATTACTTTCATTCTCCACTCCCTACAAACGAAGAAATGATCAGGGTGCACTCCCCCCAACTAAGACTTTTCCCTTAGCGTGATGGCTTCCGCTCATACGAACGTTTCATAATCACTGCAAAGCTTCGCTCTCTCTACTCTCTTCCTGCAGCGGAATCCTGCGTGTAACGTCGTCTGTCTGAGAGTAGAAAGCAAATCGGTGCCGTTTACAGAATAAGAAGTTGGCCTAATCAGAAATGTCGCACTTGTTGGTACGCTTGTGCAGCACTTTTCTCCAACTTTGCGTTTCATTTCAGAGTTTTTTCAAATAGTTGTAACTTTCAGAATTTTAAGTTAGTCATTTAATGTTTTACCATTGGAAACCTTAAACTTTCGGCTTTAAAATGATACCAATAATTAACTTCCAAAAAGTGAAAAACCGACTTATGACCTGTTTCGTTGTGCTCATTTGCATTTGTGCAAAGGCAGTAGACTTTTTTTTCGTGTGTGCATGCATGGCCACACTATTCCAATCTAGAATGGTCATAGTATTCATGAGTGATTTTGACAAGAATTGCACTCTTGCTTTTGCTGATAGATGTAGGTTGTCTTTCCCACGTACAAAAGGAGATACACATATATGTTATATTACCCTCTTTAGAGCAGCATGTGTGCGTTTTTGTGAAAACAGTGGATCTTTGTTTCTTTTTTGCATGCGTTCTCTCAATCTAAGTGCTAATGGTTATATAACTTAAATTTGACAACTATTGTGCTTGTGGTTTTTCCGATAATGTTATTTTTTATTTACAGAAACAGGACAAAACGGATGTGATGTGATATTCAACACAGTGGGACTTGCTCTCTACTTCAAGGGCGGCGGATTTTGTACGTTTTCTGTGCATGCTTATGATATTCAAACTTTAAATGGCCACGGTAATTTAAACATTACTTCGACTGAAAGAAGGTGTGTCAGGGGATGTGCTGATGTTTAATTTTCATTAAAAATTAATTGATGTTATTTTGTACTCTAAAGATTGATCATTGCTCCTTAGTGGAAGAGCAGTGGATATTTTCTTGTTTTCCATGCATTCTCACATTCCAACTGTCGTGGTAAATATACATAACTTTGTCAAGAATTGTGCCTGTGGTTTTGCTGATACAGTTTTGTTCTTTTCACTTACAAAAACAAGCCATAGTGGTTGTGACAATAGCATGA
>JAWQFJ010022138.1:47500-52276 GCA_034096865.1 Theodoxus fluviatilis
CTAAAGCAAGACTCGTGCAACAATGGGGGCAGTCACTTTCCTAAGGGAAATAGTCTCTGGAAACCCTGGTAGCTAGACACATCAGTGTCAAGATGTACTGGTTTCCTTGAAAAGTCTGGGGCAACAGCCCCACAATATCCACCCGAACGCGACTGAAAGTCTCAGGAACCCGAATTGTCTGCAAACGTGCCTTTGGAATCCCCTGGTTAGGCATTTCAACTACTTGGCAGATGTGACAAGTTTTACATTAGTGTTGTATATCCTCATATACTCCAGGCCAGAAGAAATATGACACTACCTTCTCATAGGTCTTTGAACGTCCTAAGCGTGCTCCAAAAAAGGCATCATGTGCCACCCTTAATATGTCCTGGCGATACTTCTTGGGTACCACAATATGGGACCCCTCCTCTTTATACCCTGGCTGGATCTCAGTTCTCTCCAACATCATCAGCACTCCATCCTGGTCACAGAGGTCGGAACCCGTAGCCCCCTCGGCCTTTTCCCACAGTCTCCTCAGACTGCTGTCAAGCTTTTGCTGTCGTATGAAGTCCTGCCTGTCCCAACTGATGGATGCCGATCTGATCCCTTCAAGAACACCTCCAACCTTGGAACTCTGGAGAGTCCTATCCTGTGGTAAGTTTACTCCAGACTTTTGCTGGTGGGACGCCTCATCAAACAATCGCGACAGACACCCGTCGCTCACATTAAAATGATTTTTCTCGACTTTCTTCCTCGACATAGACCGAGTGGTGACACACGCAGGAAAACATGATCGCTTGGGATCCGTTTCCTACTCTGTGATAGGCCCAGCCTGTACCCGAAAAACAGAGCCTCTACTTATGCAACACTCATCTGTGCTGTCCGATCCAAGCGGAATATCAATATTTGGGATAAGTAGCTCCTCCACTACACCCAGCTTAATCTTTCCAAAGACAAAACCTGATCTTAAGCATAATATGAAGTGGAATAGTTTGGTACACCTGCCTCACAACTTGGATAGCCACACTTTCACCTGTATCGGTTAAATTCAGATGCTTGACTGCCTGACGTCGATTCAGACTAAGGAAAGCATCAGTTTCTCAGAATACACATGCCTGCTGCAAAGCTTCATCACCAACAACACCCAAACAGCCTGTGGAACATATGCCTGGTTATTCACAGCCGGCGAATTTCTAGATACAACACCAGAACAGACAAATCACACAACTTTCTGGCGATTCTTTTTCCGAGCATAACAAGTCTCAATCACGTGACCCGTCCTTCCACAGTAGCTACACTTCAGAATGTCAGGCTTACTGGCGGCCGACAACCTGGAACCCATCCTCTCTTCTCCAGCCTGCTTTTCCTTACAGTTCACTGCGATATGACCCAGCTTGTTACACTTGTGACACCTTATGCTCGACGGACCCCTAGCCTACCGTCTGGAGCCACTCAGAACCTGACCACTCGGTGCCTGACCTTTATGAAGTAGCACATATCAGTTACTTCTGCCGCAATCCTGACATACTTTACACTCTGGTCTTGCAGGTAAATGCAAACCTGATATGAACTTTGATATTAAAATCTTCGAAAAGTACGAGTACCCTCAAAGATTTAAAACTGGAATCAACTTGCTCTGACCTTTGCCACAAATCAAAGGCATCCGCCGATCTAGCCACAGACTCACAGAATGTTTCCCCATTGGTCTTCTTCATCTCTTTGAATCTACGTATATAGACTTCACCGGTCAGTTTGTGTGCTAGGCGGTACACGTCCTTAACCTTTTCATAGTTGTCCCTCTCCTCGCCCTCAAGAGAACAGTATGCTTTACTAGCCTTCCTTTCAGGTGGCTCTGAAGGATCAAACACCAATGAGACTTAGGCCACTCTAAGCTGGTAGCAACGTGTTCAAACTGGGAGAAAACACTGTCCACGTCATCTTCCTCAAAGGTCGGGACTGAACGGTGACAATCATTAATTTTAAAGACATTTCCCTCGGAACTGTCTCTAGACCGTTCCTGCATCTGCCTTTCAATTTCCATTTTCTCCCTCAGAAATTCTCTCTCCTGCTCTCTATCTCTCAATCTCGCCATCTCTAAATATATCTTATTATCCATCTCCTTGTTTCTGTCTCTCACAATCTCGCCATCTCTAAAGCTCTCTCGTTGTCCATCTCCAACCGTCTCAACTGCAAGTGCTGTTCAAATGACCATTCTGGTTAGTATCTGATATCACCAACATCCTGCATCTCACTTCCACCTTCCCTTCCATCCATGTTAGAAAGCAATGCATCTATCAATAGGCCTTTCACTCTTTTCACATCAGTCTGCAAGTCTTCAGGGACTAAAATTTCATTTTCTTCCGCCAACTTTAAGAGATCCTTAATTTTGGCTTTCTTTTAATCCCTGCTACAGTAGGCCGACGAACCAGTCGAGACATAATTCAACAAATTAAAAGTAACTTACACACATGGTGAAAATGATGATATTAAAAAAAATTGTTCTTTAAAAATCTATCCTCCAAAATTGACCAGACATTCCTGACGAAGGCCCCATTCTATGTTATGGGGTGAAAAGAAATGTTTTTATCTCGCACGGAGGAAAGTTAAAAGTGCTCGAAAACGCTCCGTAACAGAGATTAAAACACAATAAAAAGATGTGTATTATTAAAACCACCAAGGGTGGCTGCCTCTGGTCAAAAGAGGAAATGGAAAACAAAAATCGTGTCTAGGGGGATAGGTGACAGCCACTATCTCGAAGCAAGTTAAAACACACGAACAAGGGGATATTTTTAAATAAAATTTATTTACCTCCACTTGAGTTTAAAAAGCCAAAATAACATTTACACACAGGTAACTTTAAATAGCATACTCTAATAATATAAAACTAAAAGTTCGACCCCTGCATAGAGCATTACATAATTGTTATGCTCACCAGCAGGTCGACGCGTCCCGGCAAAAAGAAGAAAGCAGGTAGCTGGAAAGGACAGAGGTGGCAGGTTCGGCTCAGGTGAGGAAAGACACCAGCTTCATCCAGGCATAGCTCTTCATCTCGTTCTCTTCTTCTTCCTCTTCCTCTTCTTCTTCTGCCTCTCCCTAGTCTCCCTCTCCCTAGTCTCCGGTTTCTCTCCAACAGTCGAAACATATAGGGACCCTCTTAAACCACGCTCACGGCTTTGCATGATAAAAAGGGGATACTCGCCCCCGTTAACAAAACGTTGAAACTTGAGTAAACATTCACGCCAGCAACCCTAAATCCTACGTGCAACAAAAATATCTCAAAACTTAAAAGGATACCATACATAAGATAAAGTTAGTAACACAGTTCAAACCCCTGCCAACATGTCAGAAAAAGACAGGGCAGAAACGGAGTAAACCAACGCGGAGGACAGAACAGAGTGGCACAGAAGCACGACAGAAAGAGGACAGAGTCTTCCACAGCCACCAAGTCATCAAACGAAAACAAAAAGAGAGGTATTTACATCAGGCCTCCATAACAGAAGCAACTAAGTGTATGCAGTGCATGCATATACATTATGTCCATAGTGCGCGTGGTTTGGGCTTGATCTTCCATGGCGGTTAGAAAACACGACAGGGACTGGATGATCTCATCACACTCCAGTGTTCCCGGTAGTGTCTTTGCCTGCTTAGAGCCGTCCCTGTCTGAGCTACAGGCCCAGGACCCGGATACCCAGCAAGCAGGGGTTAAAACCTGAGTGGGGGTGGGGGGGGTGAGTAGGGGGAAATAGTTATAAGCCTACCTCCTTTCAGACCTAACCGGTCGTGGCTTTCAGTACGGGGACAATCACAGCTGCATGATTGACACGACACAGCCGCGCATGACGCAACTGTGAACTGGGCGTCCTTGTTTTGTGAGCGAGGGAGGGAGCAGCGAGGGAGGAAATGATACAATCACACACATACACATACACACACACACACACACACGCACACACACATAATAATAATAATAATAATAATAATAATAATAATAATAATAATAATAATAATAATAATAATATATCACTCTTATAACGCGCAATTCTCCCACACAGTGAGACTCAAAGCGCCTTAAAAAAAAAAAACCCAAAACACACACACACACACAGACATACAGACAGACGGACACACAGACATACAGACAGACACACAGACACACAGACAGACAGTCACACATACACAGACACAGAGAGAGAGAGAGAGAGAGAGAGAGAGAGAGAGAGAGAGAGAGAGAGAGAGAGAGAGAGAGAGAGAGAGAGAGAGAGAGAGAGAGAGAGAGAGAGAGAGAGAGTGAGAGAGAGAGAGAGAATATTCTTCTGAGACTTGTACGTCAGTTTCTTTACAATGCAGTAGGCTGTGTACAAGGCGTATTTCAGGCTTCGTATCCATAAAAGCAAGGCCCATGATGTACAGTGATACAAAACTACTCACCAGAGAGAGCGAGGGGGGTGGGAGTTGGGGGGGCAATGTCCTTTTAATCAGAAGCTTAACATTAGTTCCGCATCAAAATGACACGAAGTGTTCATACTGGACGTAACTGAACACAAAGCCAGGACACCAGTTGTGGTAAACCTTGTTTACATGAACCTGCACCGAGTAATGCAGCCAGTCAGTGCTATTTACGGTCACCGTCATAGCAGTTTATCAGGGCGCCCCTTTAACACCTGACCCACCGGGCCGTCCTTGTTGTTGGTTTAGCGTGCACGTACTTGGTAGACTGCTGTGACAGTGGTCAGTACAGTACTTGGTAGACTGCTGTGACAGTGGTCAGTACAGTACTTGGTAGACTGCTGTGACAGT
>JAWQFJ010022140.1:0-32578 GCA_034096865.1 Theodoxus fluviatilis
TATATTTTTTGTGTGTGTCTCCAAAAACAATGCTGCTCTTACCCCTCAAAACAAGGCCCAGAATGCACCAGATTGCACAGATTTTAACCGTTTTTCAAAAAATTTCCGGGGGGGCATGCCCCCGGACCCCCCTAGTTTGCGCGCCTGCTTCGCAGGCGCGCGCTCGTGGCTTCGCCACTTCGCTGATTTGTCCCCCCAACCAAAAAGGAACCCCCCCCCCCCCCCACAACTCATTTGGTCCGGCCCTGAGACGTGTTCATATTATCTAATGTGATTGATAGAAATACTCATACTCATTATGATACGATTACACAGCTCATCGATGATAAAGTTTTGACACCTATTATCAGTATCACCGCAAGCGAGAACGAATAATTTTCCCTATCAGTATCATGCTATCATGCACGTACGCACGCTTAAAAAAAGAGAGAGCATAAATCTTGTGATTATGTTCGTTGAATTGCTTGCAAATACCATAATGAAAATGACACGTTTGCACCAGAAAAAAGTGCCACTCACACTTTCCACTTGTAGTGCTATTGATTCCGAATCTCAGTTGACGAGTTGTTTACATTCCCTGTACGCCTGGATAGCCTGGGTTGGTAGACAGGGGGATACTCCAAATTTCGATGCTTTTTCACAGGTATCCTTTGTACACAAATGGAAATATCATCCACGTATATTCAGGGTGAGTTTGTCGACACATTCGCATAGTCACGCTACAAAACTACGCATTTTATCGATCGCCAAAGCCAGATATGCAATGCTTATAATTATAGCCTCAGCAGCAGTTGACAGTAACGGGTGCGGCGATTAGAGTTACTTCCCGTTGCATATCTCCAAGTGGAAGTGTTTCGTGGAAACTGGAGAGATATTGTAATGATTAAAGTATTTTCTCTATCTATGTGTGAGGTGAAAACGCGACCAAACCACAGGATCTAGCACTCCCATCAAATTAAGTGCAAGTACGCTTCAACTTGTAACAATGTGATAGTATCTGCAGATTTCTGTACCTCGTATATGGTGAAAATCTTATTTTAGCATACTACTATATTAGCTCCGTCGAGATCGAGTCAAACAGAGATACAAGATACAAGATACAAGATACAAGATACAAGATACATTATTGTCCTCATTGTTCAAGGAAATTCGTTTTGTCGGTGGCAAAAACATAATACATACATACAAAAACAGAAACGTACAAGAAGTTCAACATTAATTAACTCAATCACATCGCTCAAGTTATGGAGTCAAAACAGAAAGACACAATAAGATAAAACACATTTAGCGCTAAATCATAGGCAATTCAATTTAATAGAGAAACATTTTACACACTCTCTCACATGTTAATCCTTGTTGTCACAGACATAGTTCACACCATTCATAGTCCTTTCTGTCACAGTTCACAGCACTAGTACAAGTCCTCGTCACTCCTGGTCCCACAGTCACGTCATGTCTCACAACAATGTTCATGCATACTACCCATTCACCGGAACTCGTTGAAGAGACGGATGGCTGTCGGGAGGAATGAATCCCTCATGCGGTTTGTTCTGGCAGGCCAGCACCTCAGGCGACGTGAGGACTCTCGAGTGGGTTCGCATGACGCGAATGCCTGGTGCAGAGGGTGGCGGTCGTCAGATCGAATCTTGCCCATCTTCCTCAGGGCCACACTGGGGTAACGATCACTGAGAGGCTGGAGGTCGGAGCTTCCTCCACGACCTTCTCCAGCCTCTCCATGTCGCCCTTCCTCACACTGCTGTGGTAACACAGCTGGTTGAAGGAGACAACGCTCTCAATCGTCGCCTGGTAGAAGAGGTGGAGAATCTCAGGGTTGACGCGGAACTGCCGCAGCTTTCTCAAGAAGAAAAGCCTCTGGTTCGCTCGCTTGCACACGGCGTCCACGTTCGGCGACCAATCGAGCTGGTTATCGATGATGGTGCCCAGATACTTGTAGGTATCAACCATGTCGACTGGTTCGCCCTTGATGACGATGGGATCGACCGTGGTCTTGTTCTCTCGTCGAAAGTCCATGATGAGCTCCTAGGTCTTGGTGACGTTCAGCTCCAGGAAGTTGTCGTCGCACCACTTCACCAGTTCCTCCACGGCGTTTCTGTACGCCGATTCGTCGTTCTTCAGGATGAGACGTGACAGGGATGTGTCATCTGCGAACTTCAGCAGCAGGTTGATGAGATCTCTGAGGCGACAGTCGGCGGTGTTCAGCGTGAAGAGCGAGGGTGACAGCACGCAGCCTTGAGGGGCGCCTGTGTTGGTGGTGATGGCGTCAGACAGAACCTGTCCAACACGCACTCGCTGTGTTCGCTTCGTGAGGAAGCTGAAGACCCAGCTGATGAGGACTGGGTTGACGTCGTACTCCAGCAGCTTCCTCATCATCAGATGAGGCTGGATGGTGTTGAAGGCGCTGCTGAAGTCAATGAAGAGGATCCTGGCGTACGAGGAGGGCTTCTCGAGATGGTCGGATACGTTATGAACGAGGCGATTCTCGAAGCGTCGATCTGCACTGAATACTAGATCTTTGCTAGATCGCTCAAAGTACATGTATGTGGGGGTGGAAAACAGTACTGTGTCATGTAAAGCTCGAATGAGTAGCAGCAGATAACTGTTTAGTTCTGGCTTGAATTGACAATTTCGTTTCCCTGGTCTGGCGAGGACCGAAAATTCGATCACTATCATCCAGTCGATGAGTGATCAACTTGCCCGCACGGCGTAATGTATAGGCCTAACTTGTAAGATCGGGTCGATGATGACAAGAAAATGGCATTAAATCACACAAAAAGTTTCATTACAACTAAAATCACCGATTATATTAATAACTGACCATTTTTACACTTACAGCTAGTACTCAACTTTACAACGCAAACAAAACACACCTGCGGGGAGTGTCGTGGTCTCGCATCAAAACTCAATGCACGAGTGATCGTTTCACTATCTGATTCGACATGGTATTCCAGCAAACAAGCAACTACTGCAACTTCATGAAGTTATTGAAATCTCAAAGTGTGATGTCAGACATCGATTGACCGATCGAGTTCGACTGCAGTTGCCGGTTGAATTCTCGAACATTTCGTCTGCACTGAATACTATGAGCTCCGTCGAGATCGAGTCAAACAGAGTTATCTTTTCCTACTTTCAGCAAAACAATGGCGCGTCGCTTACAAAATCTGTGAAAGACACGACTGTTTTTGGAGCAGAAAGTTTGTTGTTTCTACATTGGTGACCTCCTGCTGTGTGAAGAACTGCCACAATAGGCATGACAGAGAGAAAGATCGACGTTTTTTTTGTCGTACCGCGTGTTGCAACGCGAAAAGGCAAGGAAATGCTGGATCTCACAACTCAAAGGCGCCGTGAGTGGATCGCTCAACTGAACCTGAAGTCACTCACTTTTGACACTAAGACAGATCGATTTGTTTGTTCGGATCACTTTGTAAATGGTGAGAATTTGTTATGTTTTGCGTTTTGTAAATTAACAAATACTAGAAAAGACGGAAAGAGAGTATGCAGGATCTTTTATTGAAGCAGAGATAGTATAGTATACTATATATTATAGTGTCTCTGATTGAAGTAAACGCCTGCTGCTCTCTCTCTCTCTCTCTCTCTCTCTCTCTCTCTCTCTCTCTCTCTCTCTCTCTCTCTCTCTCAATCTCTCTCTCTCTCAATCTCTCTCTCTCTCGTCTTTATTCTCTCTCTCGTCTTCATTCTCTTTCTCTCTCTCTCTCTCTCTCTCTCTCTCTCTCTCTCTCTCTCTCCTCTCTCTCTGGTACACAGATATGCGTGGATGTGTGTATTGCTGAGCGAAAAGCTGAAGCGAAGGAGAAAGGGTCTGTCGGTGTGTCTGTCTGTCTGTCTGTCTGTCTGTCTGTCTGTCTGTCTGTCTGTCTGTCTGTCTGTCTGTCTGTCTGTCTGTCTGTCTGTCTGTCTGTCTGTCTGTCTGTCTGTCTGTCTGTCTGTCTGTCTGTCTGTCTGTCTGTCTGTCTGTCTGTCTCCCTGTCTGCCTGCC
Source organism: Theodoxus fluviatilis (assembly GCA_034096865.1). NCBI lineage: Eukaryota > Metazoa > Mollusca > Gastropoda > Cycloneritida > Neritidae > Theodoxus > Theodoxus fluviatilis. Next base: position 4,016 of record JAWQFJ010022140.1, read on the forward strand.
TGCCTACCTGCCTGCCTGCCTTCACTGTCTGCACTGCCAGCACTGTCTCCATAGAGAGGGAGGGAAGGGAAAAAGATACATTTACAGCTCTCGCCGCTGTACTCGCTCCCTGTCATGCCTGCCTATCCCAAGCCATCACCCACCGTGCTTCTAGACATGCATTTACACACACGCACACATACACGTTTGCATGTACACACAAAATAAAGGTTGTCATTACGCAAACTATTTTCAGTAAGACGTATCACCAAAAATGGTCTGAAATAAACTTATTTTGTTTACTCCCAGGGTAAAATCTCATCGTACACCGTCCTATTTCACGGTCACTTGTAAGTTGTCGCTGCGAAAGAGGCCTATTCACAAAACGTCGACCCAGGTTTGTACCGGTCCAATCAGATTGAACAAACATTGAATATTGATGCAATTGATATTGCTGTTTTGTAGTATCAAAAAGTCAAATCAGGTAACAGAACAAAACACTGTTGTTAGTCTCTGTGACATCTTGGCCTTTCTTTCTCCCCTGTAATCTGTCCTGCATACTCTCTTTCCGTCTTTTCTAGTATTTGTTAAGTTACAAAACGCAAAACATAACAAATTCTCACCATTTACAAAGTGATCCGAACAAACAAATCGATCTGTCTTAGTGTCAAAAGTGAGTGACTTCAGGTTCAGTTGAGCGATCCACTCACGGCGCCTTTGAGTTGTGAGATCAAGCATTTCCTTGCCTTTTCCAAGTTTTCGCGTTGCAACACGCGGTACGACAAAAAACGTCGATCTTTCTCTCTGTCATGCCTATTGTGGCAGTTCTTCACACGGATGTATCTTTATACCAAAAAACACCGTAAAACACCGAAAACACCGTAAAACACCGAAAACCACCGAAAAACACCGTAAAACACCGAAAAACACCGCAAAACGCCATGCCATTAATATTTATGATGAAAAAAAAATGCTGTTTGAAAACGAAAATCATGAAGAAGGGCGTGTGCCCGAAAGCCTTTGATTTTGGTGTTTGTCGTGTTTTTTTCTTCTTATTTATAAAACGAAAATCATGTTGATAACTCCATTATAATTGATTGACTGAGAAGGTTTTACAAACTTGATGATCATAAATAACTATACCGTCGATATATGGGAGTAATGTAATGATGGACATATACAATTCGCAGTTGTGATTTAATAAAGTTTGATTTGATTTTATCTGAGTTGTCTCGTTGATTTGTGTTTGGTATGAGTGAACTAAATATACCGCAAAACACCGCAAAACATAGCAAAACATCGCAAAACTGTTCTTGAACTTGCCATTTATATTTGCCACATCTTCATCACAGCAAAAACACATCATCATTATCTTCATAGAAAATCATTATCTTTGTAAAAAATGCAAAAAAAGTCACCAATCAATCAATCAATCAATCAATCAAGTTTATTGCTTTAGGTCGAATCAACCATTTATTTTCATAACACAAAAAGTCACAGCAAATCATCATCATCATCTTCATAGAAAATCATTATCTTCGTCAAAAAACTGCAAAAAAAAATCATCATCATCACCAAAAGTCATCAATCAATCAATCAATCAATCAAGTTTATTGCTTTAGATCGAGTCAACCAATTATCTCCATAACACAAAAAGTCACAGCAAATCATCATCATCATCTTAATTTTAAAAAATCATTATCTTCTTCACCAAATAAAACTGCAAAAAAAAATCTTCATCATCACCAAAAATCACAAATCAATCGATCAAGTTTATTGCCTTAGGACCAGTCAACCAATTATCTTCACCAAAATGTCACAGCAAATTATCATCATATTAAAAAAACTACATAATCATCATCATCATGACGTTTTCTTTTTGACGGTGTTGTTGTCCGTTCCGTTCTTTTTCTTTTATGTTGAGCCGGTTTTTTCCCTCCATGAGTGGGAACTCGGACAACCTTGTTCCCAGACCTGGCCAACCCTGCAGTGCATTTTGGAAGCTTGAGAAATCGTCGGGGCAAAGCTGTCTTTCTCTCAGCAGACAACTGATGCCACCCGTCGACGCTTACATAGAACTGCCCATAGTCTTGACTTAGCTGCAACTCTCCGAGATTCGTGAAGGCACGTCTCACGTCTGTTTATTGACTCTGGACCACTTCATGTAGAGTACTGACAAGTTCAACAAGCTTTTTTGTTCGCCAGTCGACTGCTTGCTTCAAACAATGGTTGATGCTTTCACAATTGTTGTTGGTCCACAAGTCTGGTAGATCCAACCCCGCTCTTGCCTTCACCTTTTTGTTGTCAACTAGCAGCGGGAAGACTTTCTTTCTGAACTTGGTGGCCACATGATCAGGTAGTCTGGTTGCTAGACTCTGGAGGGCGTCGTTCAGCTCATCAGCACTGGATCAAGCTGCCGGCAGATCAAACAGTGTTTGAGTTAGTGTCTTTCACTCTTGATGAGGCATCCCGACCTTGTCTGTAAGGTACTGCTTGAAGTTTTTTTTAGATGCATCGTACAGGACACCTTACAAGAGAGTGGAAAGGCTTTGCCTATGGCCGCTGTCATTGCGGCCTCTTCGTCACTGCCAAAGGTTGGGGGTACAGACGCATCGCCGAGCAATCCCGCCAGATGTTGGAAAAAAACGAAAAAGGTTTCCATATCTGAGTGGCCGTGTAAGAATATGTAAGAATCACCCACAATGGTGATTCGCATGTTCTTCGTCGTAGAAGTGACAAGTTCTTAAAGACTGCCACTGTCACGTGAACCAAACCAAGGTTGTACGTTTTGTCAACCCCCAGCACGGTTGACGTGGCCGAAGGTGGTGGGCAGCAAAACCGTCGCAAATCCATCATCTGTTCATCTGTGTACAAAATTATGCACGGAACCTTGTTAGGTTGCCGAACAATCAACTTGACAAAGTCGAGAGTGTGTTGCAATTCCTCTACACCGTCAACCTGGTCAGCGAAAGTAACGCTCTTTGATCCGCAGTCGTTCTTTCCTGTCCTGTACTTTGCATTATTGAGTTGCTTCACATTCCTACACCCCCCAACGGCATCACCATGCTTTCTGTACACTGCGCCCGGTTTCTGGTGTCTCAAATCTGACTGAATTTCATTCAGTACACTTGGTTTCATTCTGATGTAGGCACCAGAAAGGCCAGTGCTTGTTTTTCTGTGAGGGACGTGTTCATCTGGACCAACGCCTTTGAATTCGTAGATTGCTATTGCTTCTGTGAATTCGCTGTCAATCCAAGAAATTCTTTTTTCGTACTGTTTGTTGTTTGCGTGCTTTGTGTAATAACGGCGAAGAACAACAATTTGCAAAGGACTGGGCTGTGGCTCCAATGGCTGAAATACAACCTTCTTGTCTTTCCTTTTTTTTTTTTTGACAATATTGTCCATCCTTGAGAAAGACAACACTGAGTTTCCAGGTAGAGCGTTTTTGAAGTGCCTGAGTCGCCACAGTCCCAAGCACCTCTATCATCCCAGTACTGAGAATGTTTGCCTCCTTTTCTTCTCTTCACACTTTCTGTGTTGTCCACTAGAAAAAACACATTGTCCTTTCTCCCGAGTGGAACCTCCGGGATACACTGAGATGTTGGCGTGCATTGAAGGACTCTACCACTCGCTTTGTTTCCAAGAATGTATCGTTTGGAAGTGGAGTCCCACCTGAAAAAGGAATACCGGTCCTGTTAATGTCGTCACCACGGACTGAAATCATCAACACCGGCATTTGAAATCAATTGGATTTGCAAATAGTATGAGACAGTCTCATGTAACACCAGGCTACAGCATTAGAAAGTATGACAACATGGTTTTCTTGCACAGTTAATTTAACATGTTAAAAATAAAACGCAAACAGCGGTCAAAATCTCATGGCCACCCACAATTTATCAACATGATTTTCAGTCGTTTTCAAACAGCATTCTTTTTTTTTCATCATAAATATTAATGACATGGCGTTTTGTTGTGTTTTGCGGTGTTTTACGGTGTTTTTTGGAGTTTTACGGTGTTTTTCGGTGTTTTACGTGTTTTACGGTGTTTTTCGGTATAAAGATACACAAGATACAGCAGGAGGACACCATTGTAGAAACAACAAACTTTCTGCTCCAAAAACAGTCGTGTCTTTCACAGATTTTGTAAGCGACGCGCCTTTCCCTGCGTTCCGTTGACTCTGCTTCATCTCTGCTACGCTGTAGCAGGGTCAGGAGTTTCGATTGGTCGGTTTCTTTAATTATTTTTAAAGCACGTTACCATTAAAAGTAGAGGGTTTTGGAGGCCCCCTTTGAATACACGAATCTCGAATATTATTTGACACTCAAATTTATCACTATTGATCGAAGAAACGACATAATAAAAGTATTAGGGTGGAAAATCATTCATACACAATCTTTGGTGACGTTTCACCCAGTGGCAGAGGTCAACTTCCTGTCAAAGGTCGCGCAGCAGCTAGAGCGTTTGCTGTGCCTAGCAACGATGAAACTACAGAACTCGTAGCCGCATTTGATTGGCTCATACTAAACACAACTAATTGGAAGTCACTCCACGGTAAACATGCTTCGAACCATGGAGTTTACATAACATGGAAGTGGAATACGTGCCGATTGCTGTCAAATTTCGAAGAAATAAATGTTTTCGTGCTCTCATCACCGTGGCAGAGTGGATTGTATGTCTTGGTTTGATATTTGTAGTAAACGTCGGCATTTATACCCATGAGAGTAACAATTTAGCAGACGACACACATGTTTGGATTTCCTTGACCTTCCTCTATGACTGGTGATGGTTACCTCCCTTTTGTTATTAATGGATTTTCGACCCTAATGCTTTTATTAAGTCGTTTCTTCGTTCAAGAGTGATAAATTTGAGTGTGAAATAATATTGTAAATAGTAGTACCGCGATGCTTCATTGTAATAAGAATGTTTCATCTCGTGGTACGCCTCATGCCCTCTGTACATGTATTATGTATAACAGCGGACATCAGAGACAAAACTTGAACACGTAGCAGAGCAGATTTATTGCGAAATCACAAGGGAGACAACTGTACAGTTTAGACAGCGAATGCAAGTAGTTTCCCTTGACGCCAAGCGGAAGCTGTTGTAGATGACCGCTGTCGGAACTAAACATTGCGATCGTTTCAATCTCAGTTGTAAGTACTCCGGAATGCGAGGGTGTGTGAATTTGACGAGATAACCGCGCGTTGGATATGCGTATATCAAATTCTAGAGTATTTATGCCAAAAGTGAACCTGTCTCAGTGTATCGTTTTCGATTTTTGCCAGGGACTGAGTCATAACGGTTCAATGTCTCATTGTCTGAGGCAATCCTTACAGTTATATTCACCTACTGTGACTGTCTGCTGATGTTTCGCAATGACATGTACGAATCGCGTTCGTTTTGCACTCGGTTTTTAGTTTTGTGAATGCTTTTGAGTCTGCTGTCTCGCCTGTGTGTCGTCTTTTGAAGGAGAATACTACTGAACAAGTGGCCGTCAATTATGTATATGTGCCAGTTGTTACACTTACAGTCGCTATTGTCTGAGTTCTTGCTGTTGGTATCGCTTTCGGTTATTATTTGTTCGATGCACGAAGTTTTAGTTGCTTGAGGAGAATCGCATGCAAGTCACAATGTTTATATGTGGAAATGCTGTTCGTCTCATTTCACCGTACTGACTACTACTGTTCTTTTCGAACGCTTGTCTCCGCCTGTTTGTTTCTAAACGCCCACCATTCCCACCACCCACCCATCAACTCCTCCCCCCTCCCTCCCCCCTCCCTCCCCCTCCCTTATCCCCCCCTCCCCCTCCCTCCCTCCCTCCTCCCCCTCCCCCTCCCTCCCCCCTCCCTCCCCCCCCCCTCCTCTCTCTCTCTCTCTCTCTCTCTCTCTCTCTCTCTCTCTCTCTCTCTCTCTCTCTCTCTCTCTCTCTCTCTCTCTCTCTCTCTCTCTCTCTCTCTCTCTCTCTCTCAAAAGATAAGCAGACTGTACGAAAACTGCCTTCCAAAACAAACTTATCTCATGCTTCAAAATATTCAACTTGAATTTCAAGTCTCAAGAGTATGACTGAGGGAGGTTGGGAAAATGTCTGTTACGTCTAGGATTCAGAAATGTGTGGATAAAATTGGTTATAAATAATGTTAAAGATTTCCATTGAATCCTTAAACAAAAATTGCATGACAGTTTTTGACTGGAGTGGGCAGTCAAAATTGAAGGTAGTGACAGATTAGCTCAATATAGTTAATTAAAAAAATATTTGAGTGTAAAGGCTATGTTAACTTTTATCAAAATGAAGACATATTGAGACTCATACATTTCAGCCTAAGAAATAATGAGATAAAATACAATGCAAGATCCAAAGCAAATGTTTCTGATGAAAGATGTCCATGTTTCAAAAAGGAAACTCACTTTCTTTTCCATTGTCCTTCGTTTTCTGACACAAGGGAAAGTAAACAACAAAATCCTTGCAAACTAACAGAAATAATGATATTTGAAAAATGGAAGTGATTTACAAAAGATGCATGACTTTGCTATGTTTGTGCACTACAGTTTGAAGTGTCACAATGTAAAAAATTCTCAGAGCTGTACATTGCCTCCCCTATGACCTATTAGTAAATCAGAAGCAGCCATAGGGAAGAGATAAATCATGCCAGATGCTGCCTAAACTCCCTCATTGTTATTTTAACAGACAGCTTTCCACCCATTTTGTCATACGCATATCAGCGTGTACATGACTGTTGCTTGGTGCATTGAGAAGCAATGCTTCATCTGTAGTTGTGTGCTTCACCATGAGACTCATACTTACATTGTTCCATGAGCATGCTAATGGTGTATTTCGATGACTGTGAAATTGTACTTGTTATACCATTTCTTGTACAGATTAATCTTCAAGTGTTTTTTAATATCTTTTTAATACAACTAACCACATGTATGCTTGTTATAATCATGATGGGTCATCTGCCACAATACAGTCAGTCAGTCAGTCAGTCAGTCAGTCAGTCAGTCAGTCAGTCAGTCTCAGTCTCTCTCTCTCTCTCTCTCTCTCTCTCTCTCTCTCTCTCTCTCTCTCTCTCTCTCTCTCTCTCTCTCTCTCTCTCTCTCTCTCTCTCTCTGTGTCTGTGTTACTGTTAGTCTCTTTGTGCCTACTTGGCTGTCTGTCCATTTGATCATCCTTTGGCCCATACATCCATGCATCCATCTGTCCATCCATCCATCCATCCATCCATCCATCCATCCATCCATCCATCCATCCATCCATCCATCCATCCACCTGTCCATCTGTCTGTCCATCTGTCTGTCCATCTGACTGTTGTCTATTTGTTTCTCTGTCCATAAGTGTCTAGAAATAGTAGGTTTTCAGTTTGGTTTCTCTGTGCATGTCTCGGATTAGGCTAAAATAATTTCCTTATTACTGCACCATAGAGTTGGTAGATGAAAGGATTTGCACACGTCTTGAAGCCATTGAAGAAATTTTCCATCTCTCGGTGGATGCTTCTTCTCATAAACCTTTCACTGTAGATTTTCTGAAGATTCTGTGATAAATTTCATCATATTTGATTAGTATGTGTGATTTGTCATTCTTGAAAGCCTCTGAAGTGTCCCAATATCATTTTCATCAGGTGAAGAAGGACTCTCACTCTCAGTCACGTCAGTGTGATAGCAGCTCACCAAACAAATGCTGAATTTAAGCCTCTGCTTGTGTTTGAATAACAACATTTGTTTTGTACTTATATGAACCTTTACCATGTTTCCTGTGTAATTGTGTGTGTGTGTGTGTGTGTGTGTGTGTGTGTGTGTGTGTGTTTGTGTGTGTGTGTGTGTGTGTGTGCACGTGTGTGTGAGAGAGAGAGAGAGAGAGAGAGAGAGAGAGAGAGAGAGAGAGAGAGAGAGTGTCTGTGTGTGTGTGTGTGTGTGTGTATGTGTGTGTGTGTATCTGCCTGTCTCTCTCGTTGCCTCCACACACACACTTACACACACACACACACACACACACACACACACACACACACACACACACACACACACACACACACACACACACACAGAGGCACAGACATACAGACCCACAGACAGACATGTATATAAATAGATACTTCAACAGTCACACAGACATAGAGTTATTAAAGTATTGCCATGCCTGTGTTGCAGAGAACCCAGAACTAGAGGTCAAGCACCATGTATGGCTACAGCCAGGCAGGGGTAGGTGGGGGAGGGGCAGAGGAGGCAGAGCAGCAGGCCACGGCACTCTTGCAGCACATGGACAAGCCGCAACTCAATGATCTCCTTGAAAATGATGCCAAGATTGAGGAGCTGACCCGAGACCTGCAGAAGGTAAGGGGCTCTGGTTACACTGGCAGTGGTAGAAGAGGCTTGGCAGTGGTGGATGAGGCTTGGCAGTGGTGGAAGAGGCTTGGCAGTGGTGGAAGAGGCTTGGCAGTGGTGGAAGAGGCTTGGCAGTGGTGGAAGAGGCTGTGAAGGATGTATGTGACTGTGCAAGAGAAAGCAAGGCAATAGTTGGAGAAATGACAAAATGAGATATTTCAACCAAATTTTGTTCATTCATTCTTGCATTCCAGAGAAAAGAAAACTGCATGCTCAAAGAGAAAATCTAGTTTTTTTACAGTAATATAAAGTTTGGGAAAGGCATCACATAACATAGTGTGCTCATGGCTGTCCTCGGTGTTAGCCCCAAAACTATTTTGCCAACTTTAGCCTTGTTTCTCATGCATGGTCATCTATGAAATTTATTTCTGAGGTAAAGTAGAATGAACAATATGCAGCATCTAATGAGCCAGGTAGCAAGTCTTGTGCAGGCACCTTATTAAAACTTGTATGAGCACTTTTTGACTCACATGCGAAGCAAAAGTGAGTCTATGTACTGAGCCGTGTCGTCCGTCCGTCCGTCCGGGCGTCCGTCCGGGCGTCCGTAAAAAACTTAAACGTTGGATTTTTCTCGGAGACTATTAAGTCTATCAACACCAAATGTGGCATGATGGTGTATGATGACAAGGCCTCAAAAAACATACATAGTGACTTGACCTTGCTTCAAGGTCAAGGTCACAGGAGCCATAAATGTGGTCTCAAAAACAGTCATTTTTCACATTTTCCCAATTTTCTCCCACGTTATTGAGAATGGCGACCTTAGCTACAAGTGGTATATAGGTCAAAGCAAGCCCTATCTTTTGATACCAGTTTGGTTGACCTTGCTTCAAGGTCAAGGTCACAGGAGCTCTTCAAAGTTGGATTGTATACATATTTTGAAGTGACCTTGACCCTGAACTATGGAAGATAACTGTTTCAAACTTAATAATTATGTGGGGCACATGTTATACTTTCATCATGAGACACATTTGGTCACATATCATCAAGGTCAAGGTCACTTTGACCCTTATGAAATGTGACCAAAATGGGGTAGTGAACCACTAAAAGTGACTATATCTCATGGTAGAAAGTGCCAATAAGCACCATTGTGCTTCCTATGTCTTGAATTAACAGCTTTGTGTTGCATGACCTTGGATGACCTTGACCTTGGGTCAAGGTCACATGTATTTTGGTAGGAAAAATGTGTAAAGCATTTTTTTGTGTATGATGTCATTGGTAGGTTTAGTTGTTTGACCTTGACCTTGAAGGTCACCTGAAGGTCAAGGTCATATAAAGGTCAAGGTCAAGCATGTGAGTCGTATGGGCTTTGCCCTTCTTGTATATGTAATGTCCCATTGCACCTTTATTCCCCCCCCCCCCCCCCCCCCCCCCCCCCCCCTCCCCCCCTATTTTGGTTGGGGTTAAGAATAGATCTGCCATATCTACCTTGAGATTCTTAAAAGGGCGAAAGACCAGGGAAATTGAGACCGACTTGCTCTTTCCCAAACCAGAGTTGTGATTTTTATAGTCAATGGCCTTAAATAGTGCACCCAGATTGATGGCTCTTAAGTGCTATTTATTCAAATATTCCAAACTGTTGTTATCTTGCCTTTGTCACTAAGTGTTCATTGCCAGTGCTGTTTGGTTGCAGGTCAGACAGGTGGAGAGCGAGAGGGAAGATCTGGTGATCCAGAACAAGAGTCTGGCAGAGTACAACCTCTCCCTCAAGCCGCGCCTGGACGAGCTCAAGACAGATGTGGCTCGTTCCTATGAAGAAGTCCACAGGATGAAGATGTCCCTGGCAGAGGACAAGGCCAAACTAGGTGAGAGACAGACTGACTTGCATGCAAGAGAATGTATAAACAAGGCAGAATGAAGTGACTGAGTGTGTAGTCTGCAGATTCTGTTTGTGATGGGGTGGGAACTGTAGCCTTTGTGGACAATTCTAGACATTTTGACACATGAGTAATTCAGTTACTGCTGAAGTCAACCAGATGCTCAATTAATTTGCCTGTACTATTCAACTAGAGAAATGGTATTTTTGGATTATCTTGTCTTTGACTGGCACTTGCTGGTACACCAGAATTTGTTCATGCCTTTATCTGTTTAGCATGAATTACCTCCCCTTGGACCATAATCTTTCCCTTCGTCACTTTGGCTACATTCCTTCAGTCATGCAAGCACTGCCTCTGACAGGTGTCTTTTTTCAAAGTGAGTCCAAGTATTGTCATGATGTGTGTTACAGGACCAGTACTATGATTAACTTTAGCTCATAGTTTGTCTAGGAAAACATGATACCATCCTGTAACATTTACCCATCTTCCCTGCTGTTAAGGACGAACTAAAACAACAGAGAAAAATGAGAACAGACATCCACAATTCAACTGACTTTACTAATGATTAAAAGATAGATAATGGTTGCTGAATAATCATTCAATCCTAACTTAGCCAGCCAGCCTATATTAAAACATTCAACTTATCTGGGAAGAGAGAGTTCGAAACTGCTGAAGGGGTCAGGACCGTTGACCCTGGCAGTTGTCGTTCAACGGGTGAGGTGACGACTGGCACAAGGTGTGGGTCTTGAGAGAAGGGAGGGTTGGGACGGCATCATCATTCTGGGTCATTAAAGAAGGCCAGGGCGACTTGGAACTGGAGTCCATCAGATTTAGAGGGCAGACGTCAAACGTTCTTCTTCCAGTGTGGGCGTAACGTTTGTGTCAATTCAACACTCAAAGTCTCCACCAAGAGTTGTGTCTGATAAGGGAAGCTCAGTCATTCTGTCCTTGAAGCAGATCACATCATTCTGAGATCGGGAATCGTTTCAGTTCCATCCGTCTTGTTTTCACTTGCATTCAACGCTCTAACCTCTCGCCGGAAACCAATCTCTCTCCTCTCTCCTCCAAAGAATCATCAGAACTGAATATAACGTTGTCCAGCACTCAATATGACGTAATCAATGTCAAAGTTTTGTCAAGGTCAAATCATTCTCATTCAGTGGCTGTACATCTTCTCACCACAACAAACTATTTCCTAGGCATGGCTGGTTCTCTAATAACTACATTTATTTGAGGCATGGCTGGCTTCTACAGTCTTACTAGTGCAGAAAGGACGTACCGTCACAATGTGTGTGTGTGTGTGTGTGTGTGTGTGTGTGTGTGTGTGTGTGTGTGTGTGTGTGTGTGTACTTGCAGTCCCCTTTCCTCTTGCACAGTTACCTTTCATTGACCATCTGCAACAAGGGCAAACCAACAGGAGACTGATGTGTATAATGATTTAAAACTGGATTTGTTTTACTGGACTTGGGCCATGACCTGTGTAGTCACACATGAGAGTTTTGTAAGCCATCCCCATCCTCACCCCAACCCCCACCCCCACCCCCACCCCCACCCCAACCCCCACCCCCACCCCCATCTCCATCCCCACTCCCACCCCATCCCCACCCCCACCCCACCCCCACCCCCACTCCCACCCCCACCCCCACCCCCACCCCCACTCCCACCCCCACCCCCACCCCCACTCCCACCCCCACTCCCACCCCCACCCCCACCCCCAACCCCCAGAAAAATTGTGGTGAAGGTAACACAAAAAAAGAAGGTTGGTAGGTTGGACTGAAGTTTTTTCCCCTTTTTTCTTTTCTTTTAAGAAGAGGTCAGATTGAACATAAACCAAACTTTCTTTTAATGAAAATGCTTTTTAAATATTGGATTTCCTGAGTGCTCATAGGACAGGGAAGATAGGTCAGCATACAGGTCATTGTTTACCATCTCTTTTAAATTTTTTATGTTTTATAATTTTAATAATGATTTTTTTAAAAGTTTGGGGTCAGCAGAAAAAAGGGTCAGTCAGATTGCCATAGACACAACATTTTTTTTTTAATTTTGGGGGTGGGTGGGTGGGTGGGTGGGTGGGGGGAGTCTAAGCTTTGCCTTTAATCTTGATTGCATCTGCAAGCCTTGATTCTTCCACAATGTACAGTGAGAAGTTGTAATGTTCTTATTTTCTGTAACATGGAACCTTTTCATGTGATGTATAGTGCTGACTTTGAAAAAGGTGAACATTTGTTGCAGACATTCACTGTAGCACCCAGAAAATGGAGACCATGCTGGCACTTCTGCAGACCCAGTCTGCAGAGGCTGAGGAGGAATCAGAGGTAAGCAGAATACAACTGCTGCTCCAGCAGAACTTTTCTTTGGTGAAAACATCCAGGTAGCTGGATCTCAGGGCAGCAGTTCTACGTGGTGTGTGTGTGTCTGTGTCTGAGTGTGTGTGTGTGTGTGTGTGTGTTTGTGAATGTTTGTATGTTTGTGTGTGTATTTGTATGTTTGTGTGTGTATTTGTGTGTGCATGTTCTGTGTGTTTGTGTGCATGTGCTCTGTGTGTGTGTGTGTTTGTGTGTGTGTGCTTGCGTGTGTGTGATTGTGTGTGTGTGTGTGTGTGTGTGTGTGTGTGTGTGTGTGTGTGTGTGTGTGTGTGTGTGTGCATGTGTTTGTGTGTGTGTTTGTGTGTGTGTGCTTGTGTGTGTTTGTGTGTGTGTATGTGTGTTCTCTGTATGTGTGTATGTATTTTGTGTGTTTGTGCATGTGTGTGTGTGTGTGTGTGTGTGTTTGTGTGTGTGTGTGTGTGTGTGTGTTTGTGTGTGTGTGTGTGTGTGTATGTGTGTGTGTGTGTTTAAAACAGAAGAATTACTGGCTTGGGTTGCTTTATCATTGGATGGGCAGTTTAGAGGCTTGAAATCAGTTGTCTTTGTTTCATTTTAGGAATGACTCCTCCTATTAAATGGAAAAATTTCTTAACTGTTGGAAATATTTATAAACAAATGGTGTGTACATGAAATAGCTTTGGCTGCATATTCAAAAGCCCGTATTTCTTGAAAGATCTGCATCTCTAAGGCATGAAAATGACAATGATTAATGAAGCACTAACCAGCAGTAGCACAGTTAAGATTTTGTCTCATCTCTTGTATTCTCCCTTGGTTTTCCTCACTCTTTTCTGCAGGAATTCTTTGGGACTTTTCCCATGGGCTTCCTTCTTTGTTTCCTTGCAGGAATTCTTTGGGACTTTTCCCATGGGCTTCCTCCTTTGTTTCCTTGCAGGAATTCTTTGGGACTTTTCCCATGGGCTTCCTCCTTTGTTTCCTTGCAGGAATTCTTTGGGACTTTTTCCATGGGCTTCCTCCTTTGTTTCCTTGCAGGAACTCTTTGGGACTTTTCCCATGGGCTTCCTCCTTTGTTTCCTTGCAGGAATTCTTTGGGACTTTTCCCATGGGCTTCCTCCTTTGTTTCCTTGCAGGAATTCTTTGGGACTTTTTCCATGGGCTTCCTCCTTTGTTTCCTTGCAGGAACTCTTTGGGACTTTTTCCATGGGCTTCCTCCTTTGTTTCCTTGCAGGAATTCTTTGGGACTTTTTCCATGGGCTTCCTCCTTTGTTTCCTTGCAGGAATTCTTTGGGACTTTTCCCATGGGCTTCCTCCTTTGTTTCCTTGCAGGAACTCTTTGGGACTTTTTCCATGGGCTTCCTCCTTTGTTTCCTTGCAGGAATTCTTTGGGACTTTTTCCATGGGCTTCCTCCTTTGTTTCCTTGCAGGAACTCTTTGGGACTTTTTCCATGGGCTTCCTCCTTTGTTTCCTTGCAGGAATTCTTTGGGACTTTTTCCATGGGCTTCCTCCTTTGTTTCCTTGCAGGAGCTGGCCAATGCCTTCATGAAGAAGGAGATGAATGTGGACTCCTTCCTGAGCAGCTTCCTGGAGCGACGGGTGACTGCACACCTGCGAAAGGTGAGGGCGGAGAAGCTGGCAGAGCTGATCCGTCAAGGGGGGACCGGGCTTGTGGGCCCCCTGCACCCCCCCCACCATCACCAGAACTCCTGGCCCTCCTACAGCAACGGCCCCCCCGCACAGGGCCCCGCCCTCCCGTCTTATGGGGGAGGCTCTCTGCCCTACCCCACAGGCCCAGGCTTCCCCATGCCCCAGCCTGCCTTTCCCTACAGGCACTGAGTTGTGCTGCACTCAGACTTGGCTACTGACCAGAGGGATGATCTGAGGGTTCAGTTCTCTCCCATGAAATCAATGTTTCTTTTGAGACTGAATTATGCCTCCACTACAGTGTTTGATTTTATGGCATGTTTAAATTGACTTTGGATTATGACACAGAATTGTCAGTTTTTCACCATGGTGTTGAAACGGGAAATATCACCAGGAATATTGGATTGAGATCTTTGAAGAGGGCTGAAGTGGGAAGTTTGTTGTGTTTTCAGTTACAATGATAAAATTTGCAAACTCATAATAGATTTTAAAGACAGTGGAGATGAGTGCAAGATGGTGCATAGCGGACAAAAACTCACCGAAAGATACTGAAGAAATATTTCCCAGTGGACTGTGCAAATGAAACCTCAGGATGCTGCTTCATTAGAGCTATGGAGGCCATGAGGAGGCTGTCTTCTGCTGTGGAACAACTTCAGTGATGCAGCCAGAGCTGTGTGGGTACAGCTTTGGGACAGCAGTGGTTGGAGAAAAGTCTGAATTTTAATGCATAGGCCACTGGCCCATTACATGGGAGGAAAACACAAACGAAAACACAATTCTGTACAAAAAGCCCATCCAAAAGTGGCAACCAGTTTTGGCACTTGCAACATGCATGAGTGAAAAGTCTCAGGTTGGAGAAAAGTCAGAGTGGAGTGTCTGTGGACTGAGGACAACCATGAAAGTGCCCTTGATGGATTCAAGTTTGTAATGACTGAGATTTGAATTTGGGCTGCAAATTGCACTGATTGTGTTGACTGCAACTTACAAGTTTGATTTTCAGTTAACTGCTAGCTCAGGTGTGGTTTCAGTTTGCTCAAGTGTATCACTGCTGTAAGGGAACACACGGAGATGCTATGACGTCAATGTCAAAACTCCAGCATGCCAAGGCATTTCCACTGCACAGTGCTTCCAGGTCAGCCCCCAGTGAGGGAAGTGGACAAAAGCCAGGGTTTTAACTCATTGCATGATGCACTTTTTTGTTTGCTGTTATTAGTTACACAACACTGTGTAATGTGTCAAAAGAGAGCAACTTTTCATTAAATTTGGTATGAACTTGCAGTTTACATGTCGTCAGAGGTGTGTAGACTTGTGGAGCTTGGTGACTGCTTATGTAGTCAAAAGTGACTAAGAGTGAAAGAGAGAAAAGTGAGAAAGGATGAATGAATGAAACAGAGCCAAAGGTTCAGTGAAATAAACATGAATTTGGGTTTCAGCATTACATTTTGGAAGGGAGATGGGTGAAACAAGCAGAACTGTGAGACATGAATTTTGTGTCAAGCAAAAGAAAGAACAAAAGATCTAAATGGGAAAGGAATGAGAGAGAGAGAGAGAGAGAGAGAGAGAGAGAGAGAGAGAGAGAGAGAGAGAGAGAGAGAGAGAGAGAGAGAGCATCCTCTTGCAAGTTGGTCCAGAGGGAAAACTTATAAGTAGTTACTTGCATCTTTGTATACATCTTCTGGAGCATGCTGGCTAACATGAATAAATTCATCTGCACTGTCTCCAGCTAGCAGCCACCTCTTTTCCTACGGATTGCCATTCTCACGAAGTACACAATGACCTTAATATAAAAACAATAGTTTGTTCTGCTAAGCAGAGTAAGTTTCTGAGAACTGTTTAAGTTACAGTTTTGATTTGATTTGAATCAAAATGGGACTATTACAAATGGATTGACAGAGCAGGGGGAATTTAATACATCAGCTACTTGATAATTGGAAGTTCTCTTCCTGCAACAAGCACTGCTGATGGGCTGTGGGCTGCTTTTAGGGGTAAATGATTGTGGTACAGCAGTGCCCTAGGGAATGATAGTTTTCAAGTCCCAGATATGACTGATGAACTGATGCAAGTGAGCCCCTACCCCATGGTAGAATGGGAGCTGAATCATGAATGATTCATACCAGTACAGCCCATAGTGTCCTTTAGTGTTACCATGCTGCACTCCAAAAATGAAGTTTTGCCTTTGAGTGTCTCTCTTCGATGTGAATGGCTGTTGTTGTGACCTGAGGAAGAAGAGAGATGCCTGAGTGTGAGACTCTGCAGTGGTTTTGTTGTCTGGATTTGCTTGATGCTTATCAACATTTTGTTGTGTACAATTGTGTACAATTTATACAAATGATATTATTTTTGAGAACTTATCATGTGCTTGGATTTACTAGTCTGACTTGCCCTTGTTTCTCTTGTAACGTTCTAGTTAGTTTTGTGATTTGCTCATGTTTACTTGTATGTTCCATGTACACACCCATTTGTGTGCCTTGTTTAATGCTTTGATATTCTCTGATATTACAACCATTTTTGTTACACCCTTGATAAATGCTTACAAAGTGTCTACATTCTTATCAATGAATTACTTTTAAAGTGGCAATAAACCAAGGCTTTCTGTATATTGCTCAACTGTTTGTGTGTTTGAACTGTCTTACATGTAAATGGCCAACGCTCAGCCTCTATTAATATTATGGAAGATTGAGCTGGAAGAGCTGTCTGCAGAAACTTTTCATTTCTGACCATTAATGTTGGCCCTTTCCCTTATGCCAGGCAATAGTCTTCTGTGTGATAAAATCCCAAATTAATAATACATTTGACACCAGTAAATCATGCTGTTCCTCTGACTATTTATTGGCCTTTCTGTCTGTGTGTCTGTCTGTGTGTCTGTCTTTCTGTGTGTCTGTCTTTCTGTGTGTCTGTCTGCCTGTGTGTCTGTCTGTCTGTCTGTCTGTATCTGTCTGTCTGTCTGTATCTGTCTGCTTGTGTGTCTGTCTGCCCCCCCCCCCCCCCCCCCCCCCTCCTCTTTAATTCTATCATTTACATGTTAGCAGTTTGTTCCATAGCTATTCTGAGGTAGTGGTAGTTTGCTACCCCACCACCCACACCTCATCCCCTGGCCTCAACTCCCACCCAAAATGGGTGTTTCAGTAAGGATCCATCCCAAACCCATCTCTTTAAATCTCTTCCCACCAGTAATGCATTATGTGTGGCTGAGGTGAGAATATCAGGTTCCCTGGAGTGAAAAAGCCAAGATGTGTGCCACACCTGTTTATGTGCCTGCACTCGGCTTCCACATCAGCCATGGTCTTATCCTTTGGTATCCCTCCCTTCTCATTAAATTAGCTTTGCTTGGGGCACAAAGCTTGCTGTCCCTCTTTCTTTTTGCGGGGATTCCTTAAGTGCTTTACAATGTGCATCACTTTGTTTGCTGTGTCGCTTCAGTACACAATTCCATCCTTTTTTGACTCACATGCGAAGCAAAAGTGAGTCTATGTACTGAGCCGTGTCGTCCGTCCGTCCGGGCGGGCGGGCGTCCGTCCGTCCGTCCGTCCGTCCGTCCGTAAAAAACTTAAACGTTGGATTTTTCTTGGAGACTATTAAGTCTATCAACACCAAATGTGGCATGATGGTGTATGATGACAAGGCCTCAAAAAACATACATAGTGACTTGACCTTGCTTCAAGGTCAAGGTCACAGGAGCCATAAATGTGGTCTCAAAAACAGTCATTTTTCACATTTTCCCAATTTTCTCCCACGTTATTGAGAATGGCGACCTCAGCTACAAGTGGTATATAGGTCAAAGCAAGCCCTATCTATTGATACCAGTTTGGTTGACCTTGCTTCAAGGTCAAGGTCACAGGAGCTCTTCAAAGTTGGATTGTATACATATTTTGAAGTGACCTTGACCCTGAACTATGGCAGATAACTGTTTCAAACTTAATAATTATGTGGGGCACATGTTATACTTTCATCATGAGACACATTTGGTCACATATCATCAAGGTCAAGGTCACTTTGACCCTTATGAAATGTGACCAAAATGTGGTAGTGAACCACTAAAATTGACTACATCTCATGGTAGAAAGTGCCAATAAGCACCATTGTGCTTCCTATGTCTTGAATTAACAGCTTTGTGTTGCATGACCTTGGATGACCTTGACCTTGGGTCAAGGTCACGTATTTTGGTAGGAAAAATGTGTAAAGCATTTCTTTGTGTATGATGTCATTGGTAGGTTTAGTTGTTTGACCTTGACCTTGAAGGTCAAGGTCATATAAAGGTCAAGGTCAAGCATGTGAGTCGTATGGGCTTTGCCCTTCTTGTTTTAGGGCTGTAGTTGACTGTAACAGTGACTGTAGGCAGAGAGTGATGTGGACTCTAGATATAGCTAGAGCACTTTGGGCTGCAGGAAGTGGATACTTGCTGTGCTGAAGAGCAATTTCCCTCCCATCTCTAGTTGACCCAGTGCTCTCTGACTCAGGAATTGGTCCTTTGCTTGCTTGCATGCCTCAGTTGGCATCACTTCTAGTTCCCCTATGTTGCCCAATGTTTGTTTTGGCACATACTGATTTGTTCAGACATGTCCAAGTAAGGTGGTGTATTTTAGACATTTTCCTGCCTTGGCACTAGGTGAAAATTATCCTCAGTCTTACCTTTTACATGCTGTCTTTATTGCTCAAGCATTTATGAAGGTGTCGAGTGATTTAGTTTTCTTCCATGGTTTAGGAAAGTCGGAAATGTACTTCTGAAAATGTTGCTGGTAATTAATGATACTTGGCACATGAGACTCGAGCATGTAGTGGTTGTTTTGTCAAGGATTGTACCTGCCTCTCATCAGTACTGTGAAAATAATTCTGTCAGAAATTACCAATTGCCAACATAAGTAATGGTCTATATTTTGCTTAGATGACCTCTCACACACACAGAAAAGCTGATGTTTGTGACCTCATTCATTGCTGATGATTTCAATTATGAAAATTGGACAACTAATGGCAAAGCTATCTAGGCATCTGTGTACATATATATGTTTTTCTTCTGTCCATCTATCTCTCTCACATCCATGCACTCAAGCTTACAGGCACACACACATAAATGCATGCACATATATACACATTACACACACTTATACATGCAAACGCTCATACATGCACACACACACATGCATACATGCACACACATGCACACACTTGCATACACTGAGATAAACACTTATTACCCTTTCGCTTGTCTCTAGTTTATCAGATCTCTGTCATTAAGTTCACTTGTATCCCTATTGTGCAACACTCCCTGAGAAAAATCCAATCATCTTGAGAAAGTCTTAGGACAGGTAGATAAATAGGAATTCTGCTCGTCCTCTCTATGGTGCTTTCTTCCTTCAATCACAATTGTTTCACATGAAACACAACCCATCTTGGTTTGTATGACAATCTTCTCTCCAGTTTACAACCAGTTAGCAGAAAGTAGTTCACATGCCTTGGTGGGGAAATTCAACTTGCTTGAAGTTTTGAACTACTTCTCAGTTCTCTAACCAGGCTCCCAACCTTACAGTCTTGAACTTCCATCCTCCTTGCTGATAAGGTGTCCAAAGCAAAAGTGATGATTGTCACCACAGCCCTTGTAATTACCTGCAGTACTACAATAAAAAGACTGTACAGTGACAATGTTTTTGCTCACCTGTTCCCACATGAATGTTTCTTGAAATATTAGCAATGTTGGGCAGATTTTGAAGTGTTCTATGAAAGGCTTTATTTAGCTAAACTTGACAGTTAGTTGTCTTTTTTCTTAAGTTTGAGAGAAACCTGCCATACTTGATTCCCATTATGTTCAGTATATTGAAACCTGCCACAAGCCATTCATGATATACAGAGAAAGACTTTGATGTACTCAAATTGTACCACTTAGTTTCTCTCTAATAGATATATATTATGTCAGGAAGCTTGAAATGAAATAAAAAAATTATTCAAGCAGCTCCAATCAAACATAGAACTATACATGCTGCAGTCTTGTACAAGAATACCCTGAAAGGCCTTTACAAAACTTTTTAATGGGATGCATGCTAACATTGAACAAGAAGGGCAAAGTCCACACAACTCACATGCTGAGAGGTTGTGTTGTGAACTATGTACAGAGGTTGTTTTGTGAACTATGTACAGAGGTTGTGCAACTCAACTCAACTCAGTGACAGAGCGGACGGTAGTGACAAAATCCTGAAATGAATTATCACTTCCAATGAAGTAATTTCATAAACAGTTGTTTTCTGATAACAAATATGTGAACTAGCTATCAATTTCAGTTTCCATTTCAAACTTTTCACTGTTTTCAAATGAGTCACAACGACCTTGACCTTGATGATATATAATCACATTTGACCTAGTATGAAAGTATAACATGTGTACTACAATGTTATGAAGTTTGGAAGAGTTATCTTCCATAGGTCAGGGTCAAGGTCACTACAAAATATGTATACAATCCAACTTTAAAGAGCTCCTGTGACCTTGACCTTGAAGCAAGGTCAATCAAACTGGTATCAAAAGATAGAGATTACTTTGCCCTATACACCATATATAGGTCAGGTATCCAATCTCAAAAACTTCAGAGAAAATTGGGACAATGTGAAAAATGGCTGTTTCTTAGACAACATTTACGGCCTATGCGACCTTGACCTTGAAGCAAGGTCAAGTCACTATGTATATTTTTTAACGCCTTGTCATCATACACCATCATGCCAAATTGGGTGTTGATAGACTTAATAGTCTCCGAGAAAAATCCAACGTTAAAGTTTTTTTTACGGACGCCCGAACACCCGGACGAAATGGGTGAGTACAATACTCACTTTTGCTTCGCATGTGAGTCAAAAAGAGTGTGAGTATCACAAATGAGAATATAATATGTAGTTACAATCAAAAAGACAATAATCAATCATTCAATATTTTAGCAATTTATCAGTAGTAATTTATGTACAGGTATAAAGATTTACCATGAAAAAGGAACGTCAAAACCAAGAAGGAACTGTTGTCTGCATTCAGAGAGGGACGTTCATATTGAGCATGCATGGCTGCTTCAAGTTTGTGTGACTTGACAAGGATCTGAACTGGAGAAGGCAGTTCTTCAACACTTTGTAATTGGGCAGTCAAGATGGTGTAGGTTGCCAGCATTGCCCGATTTTACAGCCTACTATTCTGGTTATTACTGTCTGTAGACACAGCAGTCCCAAGTAAACTTGGTGTGTATGCCTCTCCAAGCCACACGAATAGTGGGCACTAAGGCAGGCAATCCCATCACCCTTGTGTAAAGTCTATTAGTCATGCAAGAAAAACCCTACACCCCTGTCAGTAGGATTGATTTCCTTGCTATCACTAGCCTCCATTTAGGTTGGCTGACATCTATTGATTTTATTGGCAGACAGCTTGATCGATCCCATTTGCTGATAGCAAATAATATCAGCACACATGAGCTAAGTGTAGGTGTCCTGTTATCTTGACTACGGTGTGGTAGAAAGGGAGTGGGCAGCTTGTGAGTGGAAGGGGAGAGGTGTTGGCTTAAAAGCTCTTATCAACAGGCCAGTATCACCTTTCCAAGAAGTTCATTCCATTAAACAAGGTTCAGGTCTGTTTAACAGCAAGCCCTCCATGCAACACCAGATTGCATTGACTTGTTGTTCAGTGAGGGGTTGTGTTCCTTGCTATTCCCAGCTGGGGTTCTTTCAACCTTTGACAATCGGCACAACTGATACTGCTGAAAGTGAAAAATTCCACATATTTTTGGCAATATACTGGCTCCCTACTTCATATTTTCCTTATGTGAAGACACATGCATACAGGTACATGCAAACACACGCACACACACACCACTTACACAAACACACACAGGATTTTTAATCAAACCCATTCAACAATGCTTGGCAGGGGACAACAGCCATGCACTGACTGTACTGCAGAGACCAGGAGAGGGAGTCCCCACACCCAATGTCCATGTATCTGGCTTTCCAGACATCCATACACCTGGAATGCACACAGTGACAAGTCTTATAATCAGCTCCACATTACCCGTCACTAGATTTTGGGAAACAGACCCATACAAGACCCAACAGTTCTGCATCATGATCACACCATCTCCCTTCTCGCAAGTCAGAAAGAAATAGTACCTGCTGTTCAACCATGGGATCAGTAGACTAGTTCATGAACCTTGTGAATTTATTCCATCTTTTAGTCTGACCCATTCTGCTATGGACAACAGAGGGGAATTTAAAACATCAGTTTTTTAAATACATGTATGCCATTACCAGAATGACTGTGCAGTGACAAAACTATATGGCAAACTTTAAGCACAGTACAAATTAAAGTGTAACGTCTGCATGTGTTCCAGATGACATTGGTCCTATCACTTTGAGTGGCTTGGATGTTTTCTTCACATTAAGATGTGGCTGGAAATTCTTCCAAAGGGGTCACTCCATCGATTTTCAACTATATTCAAATAGCTGAACCATACCAATGAAATTCACGCAGATTTCAAATCTATGATTACATTTTTGTCTTTAGATAAGCACTTCAATTTAAATGCAGAAAAAGCTGTCTAATTGCCTAACATCCCACCTCATCATCAAATCTCCTCTGTTGTACTGCAAACAGGTCTGTCAAGTAAGCCGTATGGTACAGCTACATGCTGCAGGCTTTCATGTAAAGGCATAGTTCACTTTCATTGGATATTGAGGAGTGTATGCAAGAATTTGCTCTGGGCCAAATTTCACTGACGTAGCATGATTACCAAGTAGGGGGTTGCTATGCAAAATGTAGCTCTAACTTAGAAAAGTTGTTTTTCTTGAAAAGCACCTTTTGGTGCATATATATGCATTCAATGTCATAATTCAGCAACCACAGCACATAATAATTTTGTTATCATTTTGAAAGGCATTTAGTGTTGCTTACTTTATGATGGCACAAAAATGTGAAAATCACCAGAAGCATCCAAGCAGTTCATTTTGGAAGGACAGGTCTGATAAGTTACACTTTACATAGGCCTACATACAGTATATAAGCAATCCACGGTATTATCACACTTGATACGGCCAGAGGCTAAAAGTTCGTACAGATGTTCTGCTACTGTGGTTTTCCATCATTTGTCACACCCCTTTCCGACGTGTTTTTAAAAAAATGAATGAGTGCAAGGGGAAACAGGTTTTTCTAGTTGTGTTAACTAAACCTTGAGAGAGCTTGGTGTGCACGCACCACCATAATTGACTGTGGCAGGAATGTTACGGCACCACACTGGCCAAGAAACAAAACAACACCATGTCAACAGTAAAGCTGTCCGTGTTTATTTCAGCACTCCATGACATGTCATATTGGACTTAGACTTCAAGAGATGGGTACTGAAAAATGGCATCAACTTTGTCTGAAGCAGCAGTGTTTTCATCCTTTCTCCCATATAAAAGAACTTGTTATTTAGAAAAGAGACATTCAATTGCAATGTGCACAATGCTTCAGTGCATCAATTTGGGGGGTCATTACTAGGTAGAAGACTGATATACCTGGTATGTCCTTCAGCCACACTAACTCTTGAATACCTGAGATGAGAGGCTCAAAGGTAGAGAGAGCTCTGCCTCAGCTAGGCCAATGGCGCATCACAATGTAAGTCAACCGACTGCACATAAAACCCTGCATCAAAGACAGCATGTCAGTCTGTCTTGACATTTCTATAATGCCATAAATATCTTCAGTCTCACAAAAAACTTAGCCCCGACCAGATTTACAACTGTTGTAAAGTTATTGAGATTTAAATAGCGTATTTTACAGGGATCCTCTGGTAGGGGTAACAACGCATTATCTGTCATTATTGACCCAGTCATAACCTGCATGTCTGTAGGAGATAAGATAACATATAAAACTGAAATAAAGCTATAAATTTAGCACACAATAAATACTGCACTCCTGCTGGTGAGAAACCAAAAGCAAGCT
The DNA here is from genome assembly GCA_034096865.1 of Theodoxus fluviatilis. Classification (NCBI taxonomy): domain Eukaryota; kingdom Metazoa; phylum Mollusca; class Gastropoda; order Cycloneritida; family Neritidae; genus Theodoxus; species Theodoxus fluviatilis. The sequence continues at coordinate 28,081 of JAWQFJ010022140.1, forward strand.
GGTACATGCAAGGCAGGCACATCAGATCTCACACCAACTAAACATATACTACTTGTAAGTTCCACACACTTTTCCATAAGGAGATGCTGGGACATATTACTACACACTCCTGCACACTAAACAAGCAACTACTCATCAACCAAGCACCTTGGTTACAATCCAAGTAGATAGGATTAACATGCATTAAAAATACACTCTAAAATATTGAAATACAAATGAAAATTCATTAGTTACCTGACTATAAATACTGTCGAGATAAAACATTTCATTCATGTACATAATCACTGTGTAAAATCAGTCTGTCACTACCTGCCTTAAGAGCAAACCCAGCACAGCAACGAAACACAGAAAAAGAAGAGGGTGGATTGAATCTGGGTGGGTACAGTGAGAGGTGGCAACTTTCAATTACTCAGCCAGCAGCTAAAAAGCAATGTTTGGCCTTTGCTGCTTTGCACAAAATAGTTGAGTTCCTCTTTCCTTTTAGTTTAGCACAGCAGGGTTGTTAGATATAAACAGGTGGACATCTCAAGACATGCCCACATGTACTCCATACCATGCGAAACCCCAACAACCGGAACCCCACAACTTCCTTCCCACCTCTCTTGACTGACAGAGAGTCAAGGAGCTGAAACGCTTGATGACAAAGTTCTTTTCATCTCAAGAGTTGCTGTATCACTTTTAAGGAGATTCTTCCCACAATGACTTTTTCTTTGTCGAGTCAATAATTTTTTTAAAATTCATATGTGAGTAAATGACTAAAATCAAAGGTAACAGCGGGAAGAATATGTTCTACCAATGCTGTAAGTTACAAGGAAACCAAAGCACTATCCACAGCAGACACATTATAAGTAACACATTGTGACAGTTTTACCTGCATTACAGGTGAACAAGCTTGTAAGTAGTTAACCCTAATTATTCCTAAAAAGTTAGCACAGCATGCCAATGGAAAAAAGAAAAAGAGTGAGAGAGGAAAAAAAAGAGAGAAAAATAGTGACAAGTATTCTCAGTTCAAAATATGAAGCAAAACAGCAGTAATACTTAATCTAATGCCATCAAAAAGAATATGCCACACAATCATCACAAAATGTGAATCAAGCTTACAAACACTAAAAATCTTCAATACTTTCCTGTGACTAGATTCTACAGTTCAAGACACTGTACATGTACTGTAACAGTGCCCAGTGACTTTGGTTTGATAATCACCAGGAAAATGACATCAAATGATACATCATTTGGAAGTCTAAAAAAGGCAGTCTAGTGAATGGAAACTAGTATAGGCTATAAGTTATCCATCGAAATCTCACCTTTGGAGACATGCTAAGTGATGTTGATCTCACTAGGCAAAGCCAAGGACAAAGACACAGAGAATCAGGTGGAAGTGAGCACTTGTGCAAAAAGGACAGCCCCACTTATCAATTCTACAGAGTTAATGTGAATTCCATGATAACACCACGAGAATGCCTCAACCACTCACATTCATGTCAAACAAATTTCACATCAAGAAAAATGGTGCAAAATCTAACTGAGGTGTTGTCCCGGAGCTCAGCTAAACTTCATGTATGAATTTCCTTTTAGGTCTCTTTTTCGTAACGGCGAGTGCAGGTCACACCCTTGGCTTCAAGCGTCTGAAAAAAAAACCAAGTAAAAGTAGGTTTATGTTTTGGCAACAACCACCTCACATGTTCCATTTGGCCAATATGCTCTTCCTTGCTGCTAAAAGAGATAAGAAAAGAAAGCCAACTTGCATTACAAGTATAACACATGTGGCAGGCAAAACATAAAAGTCAGACAAATAGAGTCATTTAAAGAGTACAGCCATTCTGTCCAATTCAAACAGCTCTGTAAATGCACACGCAGCACAGTGCCAAGCTAAGAGCAGTCAGGCCAGGCAGACAGTTGGGTAGGTCTACTTTCCAATGCGAACCACAGCTGTCAGCTGTAACAAGGCTACCTTGGAAGGGAAAGTTCTGTATTGTGGAAATGGCAGATAAAGGTGTTTTACTGCAACTGCCTTCAGCAGTTTCTTTCAAGGGAAAAAGTTGTGCATAAGTGCATGTATGCATGCACGAGCACACACAAACCACCGTTGTTTGAGCACATGCACAAAACTTATTTACAAATCTATATTTATCATCCACATGAATAAGGGCTTTTTTCTGCAATGCTATTCTTCGCAAGTTAACTGGAGACTCAAATTTCCAAGCCGGCAGCAACATTATTTTAGCTAGGTAATCCTTCCTTTGTAGCATTAGGTCCTGCGGGATTCATTAGGTATAGATTCAGTGACTCCTGCATGCCTACATGTGTCAATTGCCTATCTTTAAACAAAGCAAATAAGCTGTGGGCGACTAGGAGTCCAGACAGGCACACAGACACAAGCTCAGGCAGTGTTGGGGAAATCTCCCCTGTGAAGATGGGTGGTGGGGCAGCCAGGCAAACATTTGAAGAGGACTTGCACTGTGAGGCAGCCACACTTACCATGATCATGTCATCTCCCTTGAACTCCCTGATGATGGTTGAGTCAGGATCTCCCTTCTGCTGCTGGACCAGCTTGTTCTCATCAATGGTGACTGTTGTCTGCAAATGTACAGAAGGAAGACAACACCAATAACATAAATTTAATTAATGACACATTATGTATTTAGCATTTAATCTCTACACAGACATAGAAACATGTATGCACACATGATTCAGAGTCTCAATCTCATACATATGACAAACATCTGTGAATATGCCAACCATTCAGAGATGCACACACAAAAATCTGAAATGCGACTTATTTAGGCACCAGAGTTATTTACTCGTAAAATTATAAGATTTTAACACCAAACAAGAAGGGCAAAGCCCATACGACTCACATGCTTGACCTTGACCTTTATATGACCTTGACCTTCAGGTGACCTTCAAGGTCAAGGTCAAACAACTAAACCTACCAATGACATCATACACTAAGAAATGATTTACACATTTTTTCATACCAAAAATACACGTGACCTTGACCCAAGGTCAAGTTCATCCAAGGTCATGCAACACAAAGCTCTTAATTCAAGACATAGGAAGCACAATGGTGCTTATTGGCACTTTCTACCATGAGATATGGTCAATTTTAGTGGTTCACTACCACATTTTGGTCACATTTCATAAGGGTCAAAGTGACCTTGACCTTGATGATATGTGACCAAATGTGTCTCATGATGAAAGTATAACATGTGCCCCACATAATTATTAAGTTTGAAACAGTTATCTGCCATAGTTCAGGGTCAAGGTCACTTCAAAATATGTATACAATCCAACTTTGAAGAGCTCCTGTAACCTTGACCTTGAAGCAAGGTCAACCAAACTGGTATCAATAGATAGGGCTTGCTTTGACCTATATACCACTTGTAGCTAAGGTCGCCATTCTCAATAATGTGGGAGAAAATTGGGAAAATGTGAAAAATGACTGTTTTTGAGACCACATTTATGGCTCCTGTGACCTTGACCTTGAAGCAAGGTCAAGTCACTATGTATGTTTTTTGAGGCCTTGTCATCATACACCATCATGCCACATTTGGTGTTGATAGACTTAATAGTCTCCAAGAAAAATCCAACGTTTAAGTTTTTTACGCCCAGACGCCCGGACAGACGCCCGGACGGACGACACGGCTGAGTACATAGACTCACTTTTGCTTCGCATGTGAGTCAAAAAGCAGAGAGGGAACCACAAGTTTAGTCATTTATATTATACTTTGAGTGTAGAACTAGAAAGAAAAAGATTCCAGAACATGTACAAATGAGAAAGCTTTCACGGTCCTTATGCCTCCTGTTCATAAATTACACTATCTTCCTTTTTACCCCCTACACTTTGAAAACCCCCCAATAATCCACAACACATTAGAGGGATAAAGGTATGAGGGATAAAGACATGAGAGAGAGAGAGAGAGAGAGAGAGAGAGAGAGAGAGAGAGAGAGAGAGAGAGAGAGAGAGAGAGAGAGAGAGAGAGAGAGCAAAATGTTCCATCTTCATTAAGGGGTGGGCAGCAATTTAATCATCTGAATATACTTTATAAAAACCGCTGGCGCTGAACCTCCAGGTTTTGGCATTAAAAACCCCCCAATACAGCTGCGAGGGCCTTCAGTAAACCTGGAGGGAAAAAAATCTAATACAGGACGTTTCGTACCCTAGTCGTTGTGCACCTCATTTAGTCGATTCGTACCTTTTCTACTCTAACCCTAACTCTAACCCTAACCCTAACTCTAACCTGTTAGGGTACGAAACGACTAGGTACAAAAACGACCCGCATCGTAAAAAATATTTCTTTCTCCTTCACCAATGTTTTGCAAATTCACCCTTCTCAAAAATCTCCTCGCAAATGACGTCACGTTATTCGACGTCAAATGATGACGTCACACATTTTGCAAATGGAGTCTGTTGTATCGTTTTCATTGCAACACCAAAATGTAAAAAAGTCACTTTCTTTTAAAACCTCGATTCTGAAAATTTGATAATATTGAATCG
>JAWQFJ010022142.1:0-22592 GCA_034096865.1 Theodoxus fluviatilis
GTGTGCGCCCACATGATCGAGTCCGTACTGGAGTCCCGTGTGTGCACTGCCCTGTGCTGCCCCCACCTGGACAGTCCGTAAGACTGGGCGTCCCTGTGGCCCTGCCCTGTGGGCGCCCACCTAGAGCAGTTCCGTACTGGAGTCCCTGTGGGCCGCCCCCCCTCCCCGACGCCGCCGCCCCCTCCGCCACTGCCCTGTGTGCGAACCGCACCAGACGGGTTCCGGGACTGGAGTCCCTGTGGCACTGCCCTGTGTGCGCCCACGTAGTCGTACTCGAGGTCCCTGTGCAGCATGCCCTGTGTGCGCCCACATAGACAGTCCCTAGTCTTGGAGTCCCTGTGCACTGCCCTGTGTGCGCCCACATAGACAATGTCGTAACGGGAGTCCCTGTGGCCACTGCCCTGTGTGCGCCCACATAGCCAGTTCGTACTGGAGTCCCTGTGGGCACGGCCCTGTGTGCGCCCACATGGACAGTCGTACTGGAGTCCCTGTGGCCACTGCCCTGTGTGCGCCCACATAGACAGTCGTACTGGAGTCCCTGTGGCACTGCCCTGTGTGCGCCCACATGGACAGTCGTACTGGAGTCCCTGTGGCACTGCCCTGTGTGCGCCCACATAGACATCGTACTGGCAATGGCGCAGCCATGATTCAGGCATAGACCCTCATGCATGTACAAACAGAACTTCGTGCACGCACATGGCAGATAGTGTTACAAATAAACCTTCATGCATGCACAAACAGACCTTCATGCATGAGCAAGGCAAGCAGTGTTATAAATAGACATTCATTTGTGCACATAGCGGGAAGTGGTAGAAATTCACTGTTGGTATTCCAATATTGAAGCTTTGTTCCTGCAAACAAGGTGTGTGTGTGTGTGTGTGTGTGTGTGTGTGTGTGTGTGTGTGTGTGTGTGTGCTGGTGCTGTGTGTGTGCGTGGGTAGTGTGCTGTGTGAGAATGTGTATGGATGGATGGATGGATGGATGGATGGATGGATGGGTGCATGCATGGATGGATGATGGTCGCATGGATGGACGCATGAATGGATGGATGGATGGATGGATGGATGGATGGATGGACTCGTGAATGGATGGACACATGTATGGATGGATGGATGGACCGAAAGACGGACGGACGGATGGATGGATATATAAATGGATGGCAGGAATGGAGCTTTACGGTCTGTCGGCCTTTATAGGCTAAGCAAGGCCATTATCCATGGAAATCACTAAGCAAGGCCATTATCCATGGAAATCGCTAAGCAAGGCCATTATCCATGGAAATCACTAAGCAAGGCCATTAACCATGGAAAGCACTAAGCAAGGCCATTATCCATGGAAATTGCTAAGCAAGGCCTTTAACCATGGAAATCACTAAGCAAGGCCATTATCCATGGAAATTGCTAAGCAAGGCCATTAACCATGGAAAGCACTAAGCAAGGCCATTATCCATGGAAATCACTAAGCAAGGCCATTATCCACGGAAATCACTAAGCAAGGCCATTATCCATGGAAATCACTAAGCAAGGCCATTATCCATGGAAATCACTAAGCAAGGCCATTATCCATGGAAATCACTAAGCAAGGCCATTATACATGGAAATCACTAAGCAAGGCCATTATCCACGGAAATCACTAAGCAAGGCCATTATACATGGAAATCACTAAGCAAGGCCATTATCCATGGAAATCACTAAGCAAGGCCATTATACATGGAAATCACTAAGCAAGGCCATTAACCATGGAAATCACTAAGCAAGGCCATTATCCATGGAAATCACTAAGCAAGGCCATTATACATGGAAATCACTAAGCAAAGCCATTATCCATGGAAATCACTAAGCAAGGCCATTATACATGGAAATCACTAAGGCTGGTTAGGATGAGAGCAAGTCAAGTCTGATCTTGTTTTCCCGAATTATTCGCTTTTTTACAAATCGGGTAAGGAGACGTGGTGGGTCTATTCTCACCCCCAGCTCCTGGATGGAGCCCTGACAAGTGGACTGTCTTCTCACCTCTGTTCACATGTGTAGTGACCAATAGTGCTGTCGTCACACAGACATAAGTAGTCGCAGCCATCTTCCCATCTCTCTCCGTAGAGGTAGCGCACCCCCTTGTACATGCAGTAGCCTGCAGACAGGAACAACGTCGGCCATCTTGAATGGAAATATCTACATACGAGTATACATTCGTGTGTGTGTGTGTGTGTGTGTGTGTGTGTGTGTGTGTGTGTGTGTGTGTGTGTGTGTGTGTGTGTGTGTGTGTGTGTGTGTGTGTGTGTGTGTGTGTGTGTGTTGTGTGTGTGTGTGTGAGTGTGTGTGTGTGTTTGCGTGTGTGTGTATGTGTGTGTGTGTGTGAGTTTCTGTGTGTGTGTGTGTGTGTGTGTGTGTGTGTGTGTGTTGTGTGTGTGTGTGAGTGTGCGTATGTGTGTGTGTGTGCGTGCGTGCGTGTGCGTGTGTGCGCGTGTGTGTGTGCGTGTGTGTGTTCGTGTGTGTGTTTGTGTTTGTTTGTCTGTATGTGTGCACGCGCGCGCGCGCGCGTTTGTGTGTGTGTGTAAGTGTGTTTATGCGTTTGTATGAATGTGTATGTGTGTCTGTGTGTGGAAATATATGTGTGCGTGTGAATATGTGTGTGTGCTTGTGAGTATGTGTGTGTGCTTGTGTACTTGTGTGTGTGTGTGTGTGTGTGTGTGTGTGTGTGTGTGTGAGTGTGCGTGCGTGTGTGTGTATGTCTGCGTATGTGAAAGTGTGTAAGTGTGTGTGTGTGTGCGTGCGTGCGTGCGTGTGTGTGTGCGTGCATGCGTGCGTGCGTGCGTGCGTGAGTGTGTGAGTGTGTGTGTGTGTGTGTTTGTGTGTAGGAACATGGCAGACACACCAGAGACCTGGTAGTCAAACTCTACTGACAAGGTAAACACCATTATCATCCCCACCACCAGCAGAAGACTATGATACTTCCTCCCCTGCCCCATCCAACGACTATACTACCGCCACCAACACCGCCACTACATTGCCGCTTCCACCTCCACCCCCACCACCATCACATCAACTATCGCCTTGATCACATGACGCCTACCGATGCCCCCTGTGGGTGGTGGTCCACTAGGGAGGGTGGGGCCATGGATGACGTTGGCTGTGAAGGCGATGGTCACATGACGGGTTATTTCCCCTTGAAGCAGCTGGTACTGCGTGGGAGGCTGCACCACCTCGATGGCTGTCTTGGCGGCCTGCAGTAGACAACAGTTGCCATGGCAATGGACTCCGAGCATCCCTTTATTGCCGAGGACACGGATCCCATGCCACGCTCTCTTGCATTAAACGCACCCCCGATGTTGGAGTCAATACGTCCAAGAGGACGGAGTGGGCTGGCGAGCTTTAACACAGAGAGCCTTCACTTCCTGCGAGGAGAGTCGGCGGGAGAGAATGACCAGGGCCAGGGAGCGAAGGAGAGCCTCTGTCTCTGCACCAGTCATTCCATTGCCCAAGATGTCCCCGGGTGTGTGCCTCCAGAACTGGAATGGTCAGACACATCCGGGCCCACGAAGGAAGACAGCACGACATCGTCAGATCGATGGTCTACCAGCAACATCCCAAATGAATCAATAGTACGGGGCGTTTTGTCTCAATCAAGCCGGCAGCAGTGCACCTCATCTCTCTTGTTACCAGCAGCATCCCAAATGAATCAATAGTACGGGGCGTTTTGTCTCAATCCAGCCTGCAGCAGTGCACCTCATCTCTCTTGTTCCCCCTCAGCTTGAAAAATTGCAAGTCTCCACGCTGGAATACCCATCCATTTCCAACAAAAACCACAAATCATTCCAAACGTGGGCGCTAGACATGTGTAACGTCCACCCAGGCATGCCACATGTCCTCTATACCAAGGGAATTTCATTGGCTCCCTGTGGAACTTAGGGCCTGATATACACATTATGAACTAGGCAGACATACATTAGAGATCTGGTAGTCACACACCATTGACCTGGTAGACACATTGTAAACTTGGTAGATGTACATTAGAGATCTGGTAGTCACACACCATTGACCTGGTGGACACATTGTAAACTTGGTAGATGTACATGAGAAATCTGGTAAACGCATGCTGCTGATCTGGTAGACACAAAAAATTTGGTAGACATACTTTAGAGATCTGGTAGACACACACCTCTGACCTGGTAGACACACTAGAAACCTGGTAGGCACACATTACTGACCCAGTAGACAAACATTACTGACCCAGTAGACATACAACTGACATGGTAGACACACACCACAGATCTGGTAGAGACACACTTCTGAGAAGATACGTACACACTGCTGACAAGGTACACACACACTGCTGACAAGGCACACGCACACGTTGCTGACATGGTACACACGCACACGGCTGACAAGGTACACACACACTGCTGACAAGGTACACACACACACACACACTGCTGTCGAGGTACACACACACTACTGGCAAGGTAGATACACGCACACTGCTGACATGGTACACACACACACACTGCTAACAAGATACACACACACTACTGGCAAGGTAGACACACACACTACTGACATGGTACACACACTACTGGCAATGTACACACACACACTGCTGACATGGTACACACACACTGCTGACATGGTGCACACATACCACTGGCAATGTATACACACACACTGCTGACATGGTACTCACACACTGCTGACATGGTACACACAATCACTGCTGACATGGTACTCACACACTGCTGACATGGTACACACAATCACTGCTGACATGGTACTCACACACTGCTGACATGGTACACACAATCACTGCTGACATGGTACACAATCACTGCTGACATGGTACACACACACTGCTGATATGGTACACACACACTACTGGCAATGTATACACACACTGCTGACATGGTACACACACACTGCTGACATGGTACACACACACTACTGGCAATGTATACACACACACTGCTGACATGGTACACACACACTGCTGACATGGTACACACACACTACTGGCAATGTATACACACACACTGCTGACATGGTACACACACACTGCTGACATGGTACACACACACTACTGGCAATGTATACACACACACACTGCTGACATGGTACACACACACTGCTGACAAGGTACACAAACACTACTGGCAAGGTACACACACACACACTGCTGACATGGTACACACACACACTGCTGACATGGTACACACACACACACACACACACACTGCTGACATGGTACACACACACTACTGGCAATGTATACACACAAACTGCTGACATGGTACACGCACACGTTGCTGACAAGGTACACACACACTGCTGACAAGGTACACACACACACACACACACTGCTGTCGAGGTACACACACACTACTGGCAAGGTACATACACGCTACTGACAAGGTACACACACGCTACTGCCAAGGTACACACACGCTACTGACAAGGTACACACACGCTACTGGCAAGGTACACACACGCTACTGGCATGGTACACACACATTACTGACAAGGTACACACACGCTACTGACAAGGTACACACACGCTACTGGCAAGGTAGACACACGCTACTGGCAAGGTACACACACGCTACTGACAAGGTACACACACACTACTGGCAAGGTACACACACGCTACTGGCAAGGTACACACACACTACTGACAAGGTACACACACATTACTGACAAGGTACACACACGCTACTGGCAAGGTACACACACACTACTGACAAGGTACACACACGCTACTGACAAGGTACACACACGCTACTGACAAGGTACACACACGCTACTGGCAAGGTACACACGCTACTGACAAGGTACACACACGCTACTGACAAGGTACACACACGCTACTGGCAAGGTACACACACACTACTGGCAAGGTACACACACGCTACTGGCAAGGTACACACACACTACTGGCAAGGTACACACACGCTACTGGCAAGGTACACACACGCTACTGGCAAGGTACACACACGCTACTGGCAAGGTACACACACGCTACTGGCAAGGTACACACGCTACTGGCAAGGTACACACACACTACTGGCAAGGTACACACACACTACTGACAAGGTACACACACGCTACTGACAAGGTACACACACTACTGACAAGGTACACACACACTACTGGCAAGGTACACACGCTACTGACAAGGTACACACGCTACTGACAAGGTACACACACTACTGACAAGGTACACACACGCTACTGACAAGGTACACACGCTACTGACAAGGTACACACGCTACTGACAAGGTACACACGCTACTGACAAGGTACACACGCTACTGGCAAGGTACACACACGCTACTGACAAGGTACACAGGCTACTGGCAAGATACGCACACGCTACTGGCAAGGTACACACACACTACTGACAAGGTACACACGCTACTGGCAAGATACACACACACTACTGACAAGGTACACACACGCTACAGGCAAGGTACACACGCTACTGGCAAGGTACACACACGCTACTGGCAAGGTACACACACGCTACTGACAAGGTACACACGCTACTGGCAAGGTACACACACGCTACTGGCAAGGTACACACGCTACTGACAAGGTACACACACTACTGGCAAGGTACACACACACTACTGACAAGGTACACACACGCTACTGGCAAGGTACACACACGCTACTGACAAGGTACACACACGCTACTGACAAGGTACACACACGCTACTGGCAAGGTACACACGCTACTGGCAAGGTACACACACGCTACTGACAAGGTACACACGCTACTGGCAAGGTACACACACGCTACTGGCAAGGTACACACACGCTACTGACAAGGTACACACGCTACTGGCAAGGTACACACACACTACTGACAAGGTACACACGCTACTGGCAAGGTACACACACACTACTGACAAGGTACACACGCTACTGGCAAGGTACACACGCTACTGACAAGGTACACACACACTACTGACAAGGTACACACACGCTACTGGCAAGGTACACACGCTACTGGCAAGGTACACACGCTACTGGCAAGGTACACACGCTACTGGCAAGGTACACACGCTACTGGCAAGGTACACACGCTACTGGCAAGGTACACACGCTACTGGCAAGGTACACACACACTACTGGCAAGGTACACACGCTACTGGCAAGATACACACGCTACTGGCAAGGTAGATACACGCTACTGGCAAGGTACACACACGCTACTGGCAAGGTACACACACACTACTGGCAAGGTACACACGCTACTGGCAAGATACACACGCTACTGGCAAGGTAGATACACGCTACTGGCAAGGTACACACACGCTACTGACAAGGTACACACACGCTACTGGCAAGGTACACACACGCTACTGGCAAGGTAGACACACGCTACTGACAAGGTACACACACGCTACTGACAAGGTACACACACGCTACTGACAAGGTACACACACGCTACTGACAAGATACACACGCTACTGGCAAGGTAGATACACGCTACTGACAAGGTACACACACGCTACTGACAAGGTACACACACACTACTGGCAAGGTACACACACGCTACTGACAAGGTACACACACGCTACTGACAAGGTACACACACACTACTGGCAAGGTACACACACGCTACTGACAAGGTACACACACGCTACTGACAAGGTACACACACGCTACTGACAAGGTACACACACGCTACTGACAAGGTACACACACGCTACTGACAAGGTACACACACGCTACTGACAAGGTACACACACACTACTGGCAAGGTAGACACACGCTACTGGCAAGGTACACACACTGCTGACATGGTACACACACGCTACTGGCAAGGTACACACACGCTACTGACAAGGTACACACACACTACTGGCAAGGTAGACACACGCTACTGGCAAGGTACACACGCTACTGGCAAGGTACACACACTACTGGCAAGGTACACACACGCTACTGACAAGGTACACACACGCTACTGACAAGGTACACACACTACTGGCAAGGTACACACACTACTGGCAAGGTACACACACGCTACTGACAAGGTACACACACGCTACTGACAAGGTACTCACACGCTACTGGCAAGGTACACACACGCTACTGGCAAGGTACACACACACTACTGACAAGGTACACACACGCTACTGGCAAGGTACACACACGCTACTGGCAAGGTACACACACACTACTGACAAGGTACACACGCTACTGACAAGGTACACACACGCTACTGACAAGGTACACACACACTACTGGCAAGGTAGACACACGCTACTGACAAGGTACACACACGCTACTGACAAGGTACACACACACTACTGGCAAGGTAGACACACGCTACTGACAAGGTACACACACGCTACTGACAAGGTACACACACACTACTGGCAAGGTAGACACTCATTACTGACAAGGTACACAAACGCTACTGACAAGGTACACACACACTACTGGCAAGGTAGACACACGCTACTGACAAGGTACACACACGCTACTGACAAGGTACACACACGCTACTGACAAGGTACACACACAAACACACACACACACACACACACACACACACACACTGCTGACAAGGTACACACACACAAATACACATACTGCTGACAAGGTACACACCCACTACTGACAAGGTACACACACGCTACTGACAAGGTACACACACGCTACTGACAAGGTACACACACACTACTGGCAAGGTACACACACAAACACACACACACACACACTGCTGACATGGTACACACACGCTACTGACAAGGTACACACACGCTACTGACAAGGTACACACACGCTACTGGCAAGGTACACACACACTACTGGCAAGGTAGACACACGCTACTGACAAGGTACACACACGCTACTGACAAGGTACACACACGCTACTGACAAGGTACACACACGCTACTGACAAGGTACACACACTGCTGACATGGTACACACACGCTACTGGCAGCGTAGACACTCATTACTGACAAGGGGGACACTCACTACTAACAATGTAGACACGCACTACTAACAATGTAGACACGCACTGCTGACAAGGTACACACACACACACACACACACACACACACACACACACACACACACACACACACTGCTGACAAGGTACACACACACAAATACACATACTGCTGACAAGGTACACACCCACTACTCACAAGGTACACACACACACACTACTGACAAGATACACACCCACTACTGACAAGGTACAGACACACTACTGACAAGGTACACATGCACTACTGACAAGACAGATACACAAAACAAACATGACAGACATACGCTACTTACAAGGTAGACACACACTACTGACAAGACTGACACACACTACTGACAAGGTACACACACACTACTGACAAGACAGAGACACAAAACTGACAAGACAGGCACACGCTATTTACAAGGTAGATACTCATTACTGACAAGGTACACACGCGCTACTGACAAGGTAGATACACACTACTGACAATGTAGACACACACTGTTGACGATGTACACACACTACTGACAAGACAGACACACTACTGACAAGGCAGACACACACTACCAACCTGGTAGATGGGTACGGGCACCGTCTGGGTGCCGGGGTCACACTTGGCCACCTGGCAGCAAGGGTCAAGGGGGTCGACATCCAGGTGACAGGTGGAAGGCAGGTTCGGGTACTCGGGACACCTGTGGGTACGACAAAGCCAGTGGTGCGTTCAAGAGGCCTACCGTTATCGACTCTTAAACGACATGGTACGGCAACCGGTATCGACCGGTAGATACCGAGCCGGAGCGCTGTTACGCCTGTGTAACCAAAATGGCTGCCTCGGGGAAAGGAAGAAAGTGGCCATCACAAATATGCGCTGTGGCACGCATTTCGACTTGTGATTATCATCCAGCCTACGCGAGACGTTACAAGAAGTTAGACTGATATTGTTCTTTTATCTTTTTTAAAAGAATAACTGCTCTGAAATAATTACCGGGCAAGATGTGAGCAAACATTTCGACGACAGACAGCTAAAAAATTTCAAGGGAGGCAACTCTTATATCTTACATTAGCCCTCAGTTTGTTGTGTAACCTCCCTTGAAGTGAGCATCGAGAAATTCTTGCTTACACCAAGTCAGCACCGTCGTTTTAACATAAATTTCGATTCAAGCGATGCCGAGCCTTCATGCACAGCTGCAGCTTAACGTATTTTATTAGCTTCCACAAGGAACGAACAATCTGCAGCTGCTGGTTTACTCATTTTGTTGAGAAGCGCAATCCGCGACGATGAGAAGGCATCACGGAAGCCATCTTGGCTACCGTTCGGTCATAACGAGCCGTTCAAGAGTGCACACTGGAGGCTCGCCTACCGTTCGGCGAACGGTAGGTCGTCTTGAACACAGGGCAGATGTCACACTAGTTCAAAGGGCAAAGTCGCGCGCACTTGTACATACAAGTATTGCTTTTGCACAGTGAATTTTCACCGCCACCTAGATTATCAACCGCTGTCCAACATTAACTCCATTACGCTGTGCTGAATGGTCTGTGCTCAATACAAACATGGACGTTGAAATCCATTGGATATCAGGTTTGGTTATTCCCTACGATGGAAAGTTGCGTAGCATAACTTAACATAGCATACTCTTTATAGCCGTGTAAATCGTTGCTTGAACAGAAACATTTTCAGTGTCAACGATACAGGTTTTATACACACACACACACACACACACACACACATATATATATATATATATATATATATATATATATATATATATATATATATATATATATATATATATATATACATTTACATCCCTCTTCTATTCGGTCTCGTTGAAGGGGCACTGGCCCATTATGTCGTTGTTACACTGACTCATGATGAACTGCTTAAACGTCCCACCGACTACCGTGATGATGACGACGATGATGATGATGATGATGATGATGATGATGATGATGATGATGATGATGATGATGATGATGATGATGATGACCGTAACTGCGGGGAGACAACTGGAGCCCACCTCTTGGTACAGGAGTACTGACCCACTACGTAAAGGTCACACTGACTACGGTAACTACGGGGAGACAACTGGACCCCACCTCTTGGTACAGGAGTACTGGCCCACTACATAAAGGTCACACTGACTACGGTAACTACGGGGAGACAACTGGAGCCCACCTCTTGGTGCAGGAGTACTGGCCCACTACGTAAAGGTCACACTGACTACGGTAACTACGGGGAGACAACTGGAGCCCACCTCTTGGTACAGGAGTACTGGCCCACTACATGAAGGTCACACTGACTACGGTAACTACGGGGAGACAACTGGACCCCACCTCTTGGTACAGGAGTACTGGCCCACTACATAAAGGTCACACTGACTACGGTAACTACGAGGAGACAACTGGAGCCCACCTCTTGGTACAGGAGTACTGGCCCACTACATAAAGGTCACACTGACTACGGTAACTACGAGGAGACAACTGGAGCCCACCTCTTGGTGCAGGAGTGCTGGCCCACCTCATAAAGGTCACACTGACTACGGTAACTACGGGGAGACAACTGGAGCCCACCTCTTGGTGCAGGAGTGCTGGCCCACCTCATAAAGGTCACACTGACTACGGTAACTACGGGGAGACAACTGGAGCCCACCTCTTGGTACAGGAGTACTGGCCCACTACATAAAGGTCACACTGACTACGGTAACTACGAGGAGACAACTGGAGCCCACCTCTTGGTGCAGGAGTGCTGGCCCACCTCATAAAGGTCACACTGACTACGGTAACTACGGGGAGACAACTGGAGCCCACCTCTTGGTGCAGGAGTACTGGCCCACGGTGCCGTTGGTGCACTGACACACTAAGCCACAGCCGTCGTCCCAGGCCTGAGCCTGCACGTAGCGCACGCCCTTGTACAGGCATCCCTCTGGCAACAGCAACGACAGAAGGATACGGTTACACCGCGGTATTTCGTACACAACAAGGAAAGTTGGCGGTGTCAAACAACAGGCATGGTCATACGGCAGCACTCACGAGCACAGCAAGGTAAATTGACACCTGGTGACAAACAGAGGATGGCTGTTTCACAGGTACCCAGATTTCAGCGAGGCAAGAATCAAGGTGGCAGGTAATGAATGCAGGGCTAGGGTCATACAGCAGAACTGAATGCACATCAGCAATAGGCAGCTAGGGCAAAGTCATCTAGCGGAATTTAGTACGCAACATAACAAATCAACATCGTAATGGCATGCAAATGAAGCAAGGTCATTTAGCGACATTTGGTAGGCTGCTCGACGAATGAAAAATCACAGTGGCAAACGAGCAGACAGTGCCACAACACACGCCCAGCCAGGGAGACTGCTGGGACAAGACAGTGCCACAACACACGCCCAGCCAGGGAGACTGCTGGGACAAGACAGTGCCACAACACACGCCCAGCCAGGGAGACTGCTGGGACAAGACAGTGCCACAACACACGCCCAGCCAGGGAGACTGCTGGGACAAGACAGTGCCACAACACACGCCCAGCCAGGGAGACTGCTGGGACAAGACAGTGCCACAACACACGCCCAGCCAGGGAGACTGCTGGGACAAGACAGTGCCACAACACACGCCCAGCCAGGGAGACTGCTGGGACAAGACAGTGAGGCGTACCCAGAGTCGGTCCCATCATGCCGGTGCCCCCTGTCCCAGGATCGGGCTTGGTGCCTGAAGAGGAGGTGGGCTGCACGTTGATTGGATTGCCATCTGGCCCGTTCACCTAGAGTAGAGGACAGAGTCAGCTTGTACAGTCCCAACGAAAGGGAGGTTAGCAGACCCCCCCCCCCCCCATTCCCAGCACGCTTGAGTGGACGGACTGCCCGTGTCACATTTAAGACCAGCCACCATGACACCAGTCCGAACTCGGGCATGGCGACTTGGCGTAACACACATAAAAATGTGATGAGTCAGTTTGAGTCAGTTACATGTTTTAGCAGAAATGCATCCCAGGAACACAACATTTTCATATTTTCGAACTATTTGGCAGAATAAAAGTTTAATTACGTGAAAAGAAACTGTTATTGCCTCACCGCCGCTATGTACTCCAAATATAACACTTCGAGTACGGTACGGTTGGTGGTGGTCGGTGCCTTGGATGCATCACAGGTGATGGTGATGTGCTTGGTGACATCGAAGAAACGCAGAACGGGAGGGTTGCTGATGCTTTCCTTCAGTTGTGAGAAGGTAACTTCATGCTGTTGTAGCCAGCACCACTCAGAGTCGTTGCGGAGGAGATCTCTGAGGGGGGCTGTTTGGGCACTGAAGTTGGGGACGAAGCGTGACCGGTAGTTAATCATACCTAGGAAGCGTTGTAAATATTCCTTGTTGTTTGAAGTCGGCAGCTCCTGCACTGCTCTGACTTTCTCTGGATCAGGGTGCAGGCCTTGGGCAGAGATGATGTGTCCCATGTAGGAAACGCGATCAACACGGAAGTGACACTTTGCCTTGTTTAGCTTAAAATTGATTTCTCGAGCTCGTTGGAGCACTTGCTGCAGCTTGTTATGATCTTCGATGTTGATTCCCCAGATGAGGATGTCGTCCATGATGATTTCACATGGATATCCGGCAAACAGCTGTTCCATGGCTCTCTGGAAGACTTCTGACACTGTGCTGATTCCAAATGGCATTCGCAGGAACCTGTAGCGGCCAAATTGGGTGTTGAAGCAGGTCTTCTTGGAGGATTTGCGGTCGAGGGGAATTTGCCAGAAGCCACACTTGGCATCAAGGGTGGTGAAGACCTTGGCGTTGGCCATGTCGGCGATAACATCATCGATGGTCCTCATGGGGTGATGGGGACGTTGAAGTGCTTTGTTGAGGTGTCTGGGGCTCTATGCAAATTCGGAGTTCTTTGCTGCTCTTCTCTACTGCTGCGACCATTGATGAGACCTATTCATGTGTGCAACTTGCAATGTATTTTCCATGAAAAAAGTTATTTTGATAAGTATGTATATATGTTTGTGTTAGTAATAAGATTACTAATGCGAATGATGACATATGTGTGAATTTCCACAGCTGATTTACAGTATAACAAAGATGAGTTGAATATGGTGGACAATAAACTGCTGTAAGTAAAGACATGTTGATAATGGATGTAACATTAACGAAGATGATGGTGGTGCTGAGGATGGTACTGATGTTCCTGCTGCTCCTTCTTCTGATGGTGACAATAATGTTGCAGTTCGTGATGTAATTATTGTGATGCTATGGTGATGGTGATGAAGACAAAAAGAAATCTGGGTTCTTTTTCATAGGATGAATATGGTGATGCTGTGAATATTAATGATGACAAATGTGTGACTTGTTTTGTTTGTCTTAATATCTGTGAGATAGACTGGTGATGGTGGTGGGTGTGATAATGATGGTGGTGGTCCCAATGATGCAGAAATGTAGTAAATATAGTGATGATGTTGAATATAACAAAAATGATGATGTTGCTGTTGTTGTTGCCTTGGTGTGATTGTGGTGATTAAAATGACAAATATGTGCCTTGCCATGGTTAATGCCGAATGTGATTAATGATGTTTGCTTTAATGACAATGAATGGTGGCGAGGATACATATGATAATGATGATTATTAATATGTGACCTATCATAAATCATGTACATGAGGGATGTAATAACAGTGATAATGATAGTTGTGCTGATGGTAATGCTGATATTGCTGCTGCTGTTGCTCCTGAATGTTGGTGGTGTTTGTGTTGCACTGAAAGCTTGCTATGTTGCTGATAATGCTTGTGTTGTGGGAAATAACAAATTATGTATGTATTGCTTATTCAAGCATATAGTTTTGGTCAATGTTATGCTTTAATACAGTCCTTTTGAAGTGTAGTAAGCTGATTAATAAATTGAAGATGAAGCACATTCTGGTTGTCATGTCTTTTTCCATCAGCATGTTGGAGTTTTTTGTGCAGTGTGATAATGCTGCCTTACATTTGCAATGATAAATGCTGCTTAACACTATCAGCCTCATACATTGATAACAACAAAGAGATAAAGACAGGGAACAGTGCAATTTCAAGAAAGCCACACCCAAGGGATGACAGTTAAATGACTTCCATAGGGATGTTGAGGTGGCATGGATGTTGCTTGTTCTTACCTGTGTGCTACTTCTGTCAACACATGGGGAGACGAGTAAAGCACAGGATGAAAAAACTGAAACTATGCAGAAGTTAAAAATACAAGAGGCAAAGTGAAAAGAACACTTGGACAAAAAGGGAATGTAAGATGGATTCTGCCAAGACATCCACTGTGGACCAGTCAGCTCCACTCAAGGCATCCTTTTTGTTGCATCATCCGAGTTATAAAGGGAACTTATTATTTTGATGCTGTACACTAATCTGCATTCTCTTTTAAATCCCACCAAACACATAATAGATTAGGAGTTTATGCAGTGATAAGTAATATTTATTTGTGTGTATCCATGTCATGTCAGCATGTGAGCAATATTGTGCATGCTTTCATGAGTGTGTTCATTAGCTGCATGTGTGCATGTGCAAAATTACACGCTCTTATGTATGCATGCTTCTGTGTATGTTACTGTGTGTGCATAGGAGTGTGTCTAAATGTGACTGTGTGCTTTCCTCTGTATGTGTGTGTGTGTGCATGTGTGCACACACTTGTGCATGTGTGTGTGTGTGTGTGTGTGTGTGTGTGTGTGTGTGTGTGTGTGTGTGTGTGTGTGTGTGTGTGTGTGTGTGTGTGTGAGACTACTATACTGATGATAAAAATGTTTCTGTCAAGGGGCCAATAGGAATTTGGAGCTGACATTTGAGCAATTTTATGAAGAAAGAATTTAAAGCAAACCATTATTAAATTCCACTATACATAACATGATGATACATTGCTAGTATACACAGATTACAAGAAGTGACTGCATAATCATGCTGCAATTTGTTTTTCCTCATCTTCTATGAAATATATCAATGAATCTGTAATTGTGTTGCTAAAAATATATATAAATATATAAAGTATGTGTCATTGGAAAGATAACTGCAAGATGGCTTCAGGTTTCCTAGTAAGATGTTTTTATGTCAATACTTTTTTTAAACCCTAGGTTTGTTAGTTAATTAGTTATTCAGCAAAATAACTCAAAACGATAAAAACGGATCCTAATGAAAATTGGTGGAAGGTCAGGGATTCTCCCAAATAAGAATCCAATGTATTTTGGAGGTAATATGGTGTTTCGTTTTGGAATTACGACCACAACGATAAATTTTATTGCAAATCAGTTTAATCACGAAGTTGATGACGTCGAACTATTGAAGACATCGTCGTATGCGTTCGGCACTCAGAAATCGCTATCAGCCAATAGAATGAACCAAACTTCGTAGCGTCAGGCCTGGTTAGCCGAAAATCCTGCTTTAATTAAATATACAGATCATGGAATAAAACGTGTGGCTTTCTTGAGGCTGGTTGCGCTCTCAGTGTTCTCTAGACTAGTGTGACAATGACGTCGTGATGAACAACTGCGAACACTTTCACAGGTAGTGTTACCGAGTAATTCTAAAGGCTGAACACGTAACAACATACGACTCGAAACATCGACCAAGTTAGCAAATCTCCATGTGTACCTTGAAAGATTTTTGGCCAGAGGGCTTCATCTATTACTTCACTGGTTCCATAAAATCATAACATAAACACAACGGTCCAATCTCAGTTTCACGGTACAGCTAGAGAGCGAGTGCACAAGGGTCGCATCTATAGTGCGCACGGTACCACTGAATTTGCATTTTTAATTAGTGGCAAACAACTTGGAAGCATACATAAGAGTTTGGGAAAGCAACATGCTTCCAGGTTCGCGGATTCCGGGTATTCCGTGAATAATGCAGCCATATTTATACTATCGCCTTTTGATTTTGGTGTTTGTCGTGTGTTTTTTTCTTATTAATAGCCATATTTATACTATCGCAGTCAGCACCCACCTACGAGCTCGTAACTAACAGAACATGCGACACTACTCGTCCTAAAACGTTTCTTTCGTAATCTACTTATTTTTCATTCAGATATGACACTCTTCAAAGCGAAAAGAAAAGTATGAAAATTCTAATAAATGTGGGAAAAGAGCTATCGTCTCCGTGATTGGCGGAGCCGACGAAATCCCCGCATGGCTATTAATAGGTACCACATTTAGGAACGAACCACATATAACCCGTGACACCGGCACATATCGTTTACAGGAGACCAACTGTGACACTGATACAAAGCGCGCATTTCAAAAGCTACACTTCCTGGCGCTTTGAGATTCACAACAACATCAACGGCAATAACTACGATAACAATATAACAACAACAGCAACAATAACAATAACCACTCCTGTCACATCACAGCAAGAGAATCAACTTTTTTTAAACTTACAGAGTCAGAGAACACAAAAGAACATCATACACGAGAAAAGATGGGTATCAGCCTCTAACGGGTGCACTGTCAATATCCGAGCTTCAAAGAAAAAAAAATTTCCGCTTTACCAAAGAATACTTGCAATCCTCTCAATCTCATTACAGAATGAATTAAGGACAGGAAGGTTGTAGCTGGAGGGGAAGGAGGGGAAAATTTAAAGGGCGAACTCTTCACACAGTTTTTTTTCTTCTCCCGAGGTCTTTCAGAGGACATCGAACCTCGATGTGTGTGTGAGTGTGTGTGTGTGTGTGTGTGTGTGTGTGTGTGTGCGCGCGCGCGCGTGTGTGTATATGTGTGTGTGTGTCTTTGAATGAGTGTGTTTTTCAGCGCAAATGTGCAAGAGTGTGTGTGTACGTAAGTGTGTATGCGTAATTGTGTAAGTGTTGCATGCGTGTGTGCGTGCGAGAGAGAGAGAGGGGGGGGGGGGGGGAGAGAGAGAGAACGAACGAACGAACGAACGAACTTTATTTTACAAGGGTAGTGAATTAGGCAGTAGTGCCTTTCTTACATTCAGCCCTTGAGGCAAAATATTCAAATGTGGTGAGAGAGAGAGGAGAGAGAGAGAGGAAGGAGAGAGAGAGAGAGAGGAGAGAGAGAGAGAGACTGACACAGAGAGAGAGAGAGAGAGAGAGAGGGGGGGGGGGGGAGCTGGAGAAAGGGGGAGGAAGGGAAGAGAGAATGAGAGTAAGAGGGTTGGTGGGTTGGGGAGAGAGGGTGGGGGAGAGGGGGAGAGAGAGAGAGAGAGAGAGAGAGAGAGAGAGAGAGAGAGAGAGAGAGAGAGAGAGAGAGAGAGAAGAGAGAGAGAGGAGAGAGAGAGGAGAGAGAGGAGAGAGGAGAGTAGAGAGGAGAGAGAGTCAGTATAATTATCGCAAGTATTATACATGTACAATTTCTTAAACATACTAAAAATGGGTAGATAGTGTACCAGAGAAGCAAAATTTAAATATGGAACTTGAATCAACTACAATGACATATACATACAAAACAATTTTCTAAACATCCAAATGTTAAAAACAAATAACATACATGTAGGCCAAAGCCTCTTGGTGTACACTCCCTCCCCTACTCCCCCACCCCCAATCAGCCGGAACCCCTCGATAGTTCAGCAGGGGTGGCCTGAAGTAAGCATATATGTGAGGGATGGACAATATACACAAATACACACTTAGCCGTTCCACTGTCTAGACGCCAGATGAAAGCGTGGAAAACTATGTCATAGGATGATGCCTGAGAATAATGCGAATTTTATCTTTGAACATAGGCAAAGATTTGATACATTTTATGTCATCAGGCAGTGTATTCCACAGAGCAGCCCCAGAGTAAGATAGGCTCGATTTGAACAAATCAATGCGAGGCTGAGGCAGGAGAAATTTGTCACGACCTCTGAATGATGACTGCTCAAATAGTTTGGTTAGATATTCTGGTGTTCGGCCATCTTTTATCTTTTTCACAAGCACACACTTATTGAGTTGCAGATGCTTATGGAGAGGCAAAATGTCAAGCATTTCCATTTTCCTTTCAGTGCTGAGAGATTTATTTGGGATCATAAGCTTAGAAGCTCTTCTGTAAAGTGAATTAACTCTCTTCAAATTAGCTTCACTACAGTTATCCCACAATGTTGATGCGTAATTGATGTGTGATATGATGTGGGCACTGAAAAAGATTTTGCAGGTTTCAGTGTCTACAAAGTGCCTCAGCTTTGACAGTAGAAAGAGATTTCTTGAAATCTTTTTGCACATTAGATTTATGTGTGAATTCCAGTCTAACTGTTCGTCAATCATCACCCCAAGCACTTTGTGTTCTTTCACCTTTTCTATCGGCTCTGCATCAAGTGAGAGTGGGAGTGACAAAGGATGTAGTTGATGTTTTTGCCTTGTGGTTATCACCATATACTTGGTTTTGGATGGGTTGAGGACCATATGATTTGAAAGACACCAGCAACATATTTCATCAAGACTCTTTTGGAGTTTATCTGCCACAGTTTCGGTTGAGCTGTCCGCGATGGACAGCGTTGTATCATCTGCAAACATGTTGCATGAGACCTTTCTATCTGTGATATGCAAGGGTAGGTCATTTATGAATAAGCAGAATAAAAGGGGGCCTAGTACAGATCCCTGTGGGACACCGGCTTTTAGAATACCATACTTGGAAACGTGCCCATCGAATTGGACACTTTGTTGTCGATTATCCAGGAATGACTGAAAAAACTTCACAGTAGAGAGAGAGAGAGAGAGAGAGAGAGAGAGAACGAACGAACAAACGAGTTTATTTGTTAGGCCTCCGGCCTGTCACAACGTACATCAAGTTCATGCCTCATCGGCAGGAAAAAAACTCTATTGCAATCGCCTCACGACGTCTCTTGAAAGCACTATACAAGTAAACTGCGATGGATCTTATTTCCGTACAACTCTGTGTTGATAAGACACTTACTGCATTTCTCCCAACTGCTGCAAGAGTCACATGTGAAATATATTTCCGCCTAATGTCGTCATACACGGGACAATCGAACAAAAAGTGAATTTCACATTTAAAGTTTTCTCTACAAGCGGGACAAATGTACACATTTTCTGCAGCTTTGTCTTTGTAGCGGTACCTATGGCAAAACAGCTCACTAAAACCTGTCCTAAACTGAACATAAACATCACGAAATGGTTTCTTGTCTAGAGCAAATAAATAATTTTCTTTTGTCCGTGTTTTAAACTGTCTGTAAAACAAATATCTTTCACTGCTCCATAGGGCTTGAGACCAATAGTTACAATATTCTTGGACAAGTCGCCTTGTCAGTTCTTTCATAAATGTCTGACTAGGTACCGTCTGGTTATCCCATACATCAGGAACATTGTACCTGAGAGAGAGAGAGAGAGAGAGAGAGAGAGAGAGAGAGAGGTTTGTATGTGTCAGTAAATGTGCGTGATATGTGTATGAATCAGCATGTGTGTGTGTGTGTGTGTGTATTCAGATATGTGTGTCTGCAATTGTATAAATGTATGTATAAGTGTAAGGAAAAGTGTGTATATGTGTACATGAGTGTATGTATGTATTTATGTGTGTAAGTATTTGGGTCTTACCTGGATGTTTCCACCATTGGCGTAGCTGTGAAGGTTGGTGGTGGCGGTGAAGAAAGTTCCCCCAATACACATGACGTTCTCGCAGCAGTCGAGGGGGCTTTTCAAGGCCAGGCAGCCTTCGGGTAGATTCAGGTACTTGGGGCAGCTGTCAACCAGTAAAAGGTAAGTGGTCTCAAAGACAGTGAAAGTAACTTTTTAATCGGATGATCACGTGCAAAGTTAAGCGCAATTCCCTATGAATCAACATTTTGAAAAAAGAAAGAAAGAATGAAAGAAAAGAAGAAAGAAAGAAAGAAAGAAAACAGACAGAAAGAAAGAAGAAGGAAAAGAAAGAGGAAAAAAGAAAAGAAAGAAAGAAAGAAAGAAGAAAGAAAGAAAGAACGCCAGAAAGACAGACAGGCCGCAGGCCGGACGGCCGCACGGAAGGAAGACCAGGAAGGCCGAAAGGACAGACGGCGGCCGCCGGCCGCCTGAGAGGCGGACTGCCTTCCCTGACCGCCCGCCCACGCCAGACAGGCCCTCCCGCCGACTAAGCGTCGCTAAAAGGCCCCGGCGTTCCCTCTCTGCCCCGCTCCATGCTTCAAGGCGCTCATGCCGCCGCCCCTCTCTTTGTTAGCCCCATGCCTACCTGTCCCGCGCTTACCCTCCACTCGGCCCCCGGGCGGCTTCTGGAAGGATACTGCGTCCCTACAGGTCGTGTGGGGTACGCGTGGCGTTCGTCCTCGTGCCGTGGCCCCGTTCGCCGTGACCCGTGAGGCCGATTTCGTCGCAACCCGAGGGTCGCGATCGCGCTCTGCTCTGCCATACGCGTCCTTACAGAGTCGCCGCGTTCGCCCCCCCAACTCCTTTGTAGCCTCCCACGGTTATTCGATAATAACTGTGTGTACGGCACCCAAGTTGACCATGTGCCTATCCAGGGGCTCACCCTCTATGCCGCCTATGGGCTGGTCCGCGTGTGTCACGCCCTCTGCTCCGTGCCGCACTACTGCTGTGTTAAGCATGGTTGTTCACAGTCGATTCAGCAGTAGCCGGGGAGCGGGGCGAGGGTTGTAAAACAGACCCTAGCCTGCCGTGCGAGATGTCGCGGCGCTACGCGGCGTATCGGATCGATGAGGCCCAGATGTCCTATTTATCTGGTTGTGGGCTAGAGGTTGGTGGCCAATCGGGCCGCACGGGTGTGCCGGGGCAGGGAAGGGCAGATGGGCCCGGGGCCGGCGCCCTGTGGATGATTGGGGGTGTTTCAGCAGCATCACGGTCTCTGTTAAACGCTGCTGCCCCCGCCGATCTATCGCAGGTAGAGCGGTCTGAAGAACATCTCCCGCGTCAGGACAGCAGCAGTTCTTTCTTTTCCGGGAGAGCTGTTGGGTGTCCTTGTACTATTCTTTGTGTCGTAAGGGATCGCTGCTGCGGCGGTCTTTGTAGACCCCGTAGGAAGGCCGCCGTCGGAATGCGTAGTGTACACAAGAGGTTGACGTTACGTGACATAGCGAAATCAACACGCACAACACAACCAACACACCACCCTGACACACACACCCACCCCCCCCCCCCCCCAACCACAACCCCCCCCCCCAACAACACGCGCGACACACGAACATATCCAAACCAACCACAACAACAGTAGTACGCACGCAGCAACATCCGACGCATGTGGGTGTGTGTATGGGGTGGTGATGGCTGTGGGGTGGGGTGGTGGGGTGTGGTGGGGGGGGGGGTGGTGGGTGGTGGTGTCAGAAGCGGACATCGCCTGGCTTCCCGCTGGCACTCTACCGCGATAAGCGGAAGATGACAATCACGCTTCTCCAGTGTGGGGTGAGTGGGGTTCTCTGTTGTGTGGGGCGGTAGGTTGGGGTGGTGGGGTTGGTGCGGCGAGTTGAGGGACTGTGTTGGGTGGTGTGTCGTTGGGTTGGGTCTAGCAGCTGCAGAGGAGAGATGTCGCCTTTGGTGTTTGGGTGGTTCGCCGTGTGTGTGTGAGGTGATATGACCCGCACGAAGAGCAACGGTGTTTTGTAGGGGGGAAACCTGGAGCACAGAAAAAAATCCAGGATGGGGGGGAGCGGGGGGGGTGGGTTTTGAAGATATGGCGACGCATTTGTCCCTCTGTCAAACCG